>JASDQU010735373.1:277618-304768 GCA_032191745.1 Picea mariana
GGTGGAGAGTGATACGGGGAGAGAGAGGGAGGGAATAAATAGAGAGATGGATGGAGAGAGTTTTAAAGAGAGAGAGGGGAAAGAGTAGGGGATATAGAGAGAGGGAAACAAGAAGAGAGGGAGAGAGGGGAAAGGAAGGAGAGAGAGAGGGGGGGAGACAAGGAGTTAGGGAGAGAGAGGTAAAGAGAGAGGGGGGGGAGAGGGGAAGGGATAAAGAGGGAGGGAGAGAGAGAGAGAGAGGGAAGGGAAAAGATAGGGAGAGGGAGTGTACCGATGTGGGGGGTGAGGGAGAGACGAGTAGAGAGAGACAAATAGGGAGGGAGAGGGAGGGGTAAGGAGAGAGGGGGGGAGAGTGGGAGAGAGAGAGAGAGAGGGAGAGAGGGGCATAGGGTGGAGAGAGAGAGGGAGAGAGGGGTAGAGTGGGCAGAGAGAGAGGGAGAGGGGGAGAAAGCAAGTGAGAGAGAAAATGAACAAGAGAGAGAGAGAGAGTAGGGACAAGAGACACTACAAGGAAAAGACCTTTTAGCGTAGGTTTCTAGTGTTACAAAATTGACAAAAATTTCCAAAAAAACCTCTGCTACAAAATCTGTTATCAATAGTGAATGTTTTTGCGGATACTATAACAAAAGTTGATTATAACCAAGAAAATATCTGCGGCTGAAGGTCTTAGAGGATGTTTACAAATCAATGTGTTTGTATAAGTCACAAGCACCAGTGCGTACATACACAAACAACACTAGTGTTCTACACTTAACCTCAAGCATCGGAGCAGTAAAATATGAAAGCACCGGGGAAGTAAAATATTTAAGTACCGGGGCGTTTGTCTTATAAGAACCAGGGCTTTAACATCAAAATGCATCGGGACAGTTAAAATTGATTAAACACCGGTGATTTCCGCATAGAAAGCACTAGTGTGTTATTAATAAGAAGGAACTGATGTTGTAGAAAATAACATGCACTAGTGCGTTACAGGGAAAAATACCCCAGTGCATTAAACATCAAAAGCATCGGTGCTTTGCAGTAATAAATAAGACCCAGTGCTTATCTATAACACAATAGCGATAGTGTGTATCAATAACACATATGCACCCGTTTTTTTTAGTAACAAACAAAACCTGATGCTTATCATTAAAAAAACAATGTCGATGTGTATCATTAACACATACACACCAGTGCTTCATATAATATTGGTACATGTTGTTGGCATAGATTGGTACAGGTTTACAGAGACATATTTCAAACTGACAACGTGACAGTGATTTCATTAGTTATTTGAAACTTATATTTCAGGGCGGTTGGATGGGGCAAGGATAGATGGTTGTAGCCACCTTCTGGTTGTAGCCGAAGAACATAGGGGGTTGTAGCCTCCTTCTGGTTGTAGCCATATAATTGGGGCGTTGGAGCTTCCCTCGGGTTGTATCCTAAAAATATAGGGGGTTGGAGCCTCCTTCTAGTTGCAGCTGGAGAACAAAGGAAATAGGTGCTTCCAATGAATGTAATTCTTAAAGAAATATAAGAAAAAACATTATGTGGTTTTCTCCCGGATTGGGTTTCCATGTAAAAAATACTGGTGTATTGTGTATGTGTATGATTGCTCATTGTTCATGGTTTATTTATTCTACACTTGCTGAATGATAATGGTAAATTTATCATACAGACAAACAACACTTATATATTGTGTTTAAAAAGGATTAAAAAGCTCTATTATTGATTCACCCCCCTCTTAGTAATCCAACATTTTTTAACATATTTACTAATTTTATGATAATTGTGACCTCAAAAAGAGATCTATAGCTCTAAAAACCCATATTGTTTAGTTAAAAATACCAAAATCAATCCCCAAATCAAAAATTGGTGCTGCTAGTAGCACCCTTTTCATTTTCAAAGTTAAAATTACCACCTTTTGCAACCATGAACTTAACAATGTTTTCTAGCAAATCCATCAAAATCAACCCCTAAATCAAAAAAGTGGTGCCAAGAGAAGTGCCCTTTTTTTCCAAGGCCAAATTACAACTTATTTGAAACAATGACATTAAGAACTTATACTATTACAATCAACTCTAGAATAAAAAAGTGGTGCTCCCAGTAGCAACCCCCTTTTTTTAGGTCAAAATTGCAACTTTTTTGAAATCCATGACCTTGACAATTAATACTCTTGCAACAAAAATCTTAAAATCGGCCCCCGAATGGAAAAGAAGTGCTAAACCCCCCCTTTTTTACAAGCTTAAAATTAGAACATTATTGGAGCCATGACCTAAAAGATGAATGTTGTTGCAACCAAAATCATAAAAAAGGAAAAAAATTCAAAAGATGAGAAAAATAAGCAAAAAAAGAGATAAATGAATGAAGAAAATGGAGAAAGAACCCCAAAACATGGGGGGAAAATTATCTGTTTTTTTAATACACACACACACACATTACATTTTTTCCATAGGATGTATCTCAGGTGGTTGGGAGGAATTATTTTTACCCTCCCCACCCAAGTTCAAATCCTTGGAGTGACATGTTGTGCCCTTTAATGGGTGTATAAGGTGTTCCTCTTATTGAGCCCCCAATACTCCAAAAATGCTCGGCCACCCCATTTTCTCTCATGGATTTCGGGGAGGTTTTCCATGGACATAGCGAGCACCGATATCCAGTGTCATGAACCACATGTAAAAAAAATATATTTTACAATACATTTAAACAAAAATCTTATACCATCCTTTTAATTAAAAAAACAATGAAAAAAATACAAACAAACTTATTGATTTTTTTGAAAAAATGGATTTATTTTAAAACAAATTAGAATTGTTTTTAAAGAAAACAATTTGAAAAAAAAATGAATTAAAAAAAAAGGAAAAAAATAACATATAAAAAACACAAAAATTAACATTTGGATGAAGGGGGGAAATTCCCGAAATCCCCCCGCAATCAGAAACCCTCCTTAGCTCCATTTCCCACCCCTTCCCCACTCACTCGTTAGAGGAACATTCTCTAATGCTCCTTTAATGTGTGGGCATAGGCGTAGGGGTAGGAAATGAGGGTAAGGGGGGATTTGGGTAATTGCCACCACACTTAAATGCCAATTTCTATGTTTTTTTCCAATTATGTGTGTGTGTGTGTGTGTGTGTGTTGTTTTGTTGACTTTAGGAAAACTTCCGACACAGTACCTAGAACAAACATTTGGGATAGGTTGGAAGAGACAAAATTTCCTTTTGAGTTGAGGGTTGGTTAGAATAAATCAACTGGAATATTGGAGTCAAGCAAGGTTGTCCCTTATCCACTACCCTTTTTGACATATACATTGACAAGTTAAAATATTGTTTGTAAGAAGGAGGTTGTTTTGACCCAAATCTTACTAGTATAGTCATTATTATTATTCTTTACATTGGTGATATTGTTTTTATGGCAAGAAGTCCTCATGATCTTGACAAGAAGATAATAATACTCAAGCATTTGTGCTCCAAAATGGGTATTACTGTTAATATCGACAAAACAAAATTCATGATAATTAAATCCAATAATATCACCTATGATGCTTTTGTATATGACAAAAATGACTTGGAGGAAGTGCCTTCATATAAATATATTGGCATTGATATTCATCACAAGCTCAAATAGAATTATAGCATTAAGAAAAGGATAATTGGAGGATAGGCAAATTATTATGGGCTCGAAAACAATTCTAAACCATTGAATCTTTGTGTATGGGATAAGAAAAAAATCCTCTTTGAGACTATCATTACTACTATTATTTTACATGGATGTGAAGTTTGGAGATGTAGTATCCCTAAACAGTTGTGGAGAAATATAGAGCAGATCCAAAAGAATTTTATAACCAATAATCTCAAAATTAAAGGAAATACACCCTATCCTACTCATAGAACAAGTCATTTCCCACATTGAAAGCACGACTATGACCAAATATGTAATGTATAATAATAAGTTAAACAACATGGAAGACACGAGAATTCCTAAAATTACTTCAAACTCCATCCAAAACCACCTACGACTCAAGCGGGGATGGCACAAGGATGCCAAGTATTGGCTAAACCATTGGGGGATAAATGAAGAGATCATATTGCAGAATAAGGATAATATTAAAAACATTATTACATCAAAAATTAAGGAGAAAATATGGCGCGATAAAGAGTTAGAGGGAAAAATAAATTAAGATATTTTAAGGATGTGATCAACCCTAATATAGAAGATCAAATTTATCTCTCTGTTTTGACAAGTGTAAAGAAGAAAATAAACATTTTTGAAATAAGAACTAATTCTCATGAGCTCCATAGTGAAATTAGGTGATGGTCAATTCCAAAACACCATGAAATGAAAGAGCATGTCCCCTTTGTGGCACTAAGAGGGTTGAATATGAAAAGCCCGGTAACACAAAGGTTTGGGTAATGGAACCGAGTTTGTTTGATGTAAAGATGACTCATTATTGTCTTTTCATGGTTGATAAGAAGTACAAATGGATGAACTCCAAAGTGTTCCCCTTATGGTGAAATCTCTCACAGGAAGACGCTTTGTGGATTGAGTTATCCTAGAAGTATGGTTATAGAACCCATTCTTAATTGTGGAATAATGAGATGAAGGTCAGTGAATTTGTCAGTGAAACTATCATATATGGATAGTTCTTGTCATGCCATTTCCAGTGGTATGTGGAACGTCACATAACTCCTCACGGTTAGAGAGTTATGGCCATATGAAGTTGAAGAACCCTCATGAGTCATACAGAAGCCCCCAAAAGTCAAGTTCTTGCAAAAGAAATTATTTAAATAATAAAGTAAATGGAGAACTCCCTAAAATAAGGAAAGTGTAATGCTACATGAAAGTATGAATAAGAGTCGAAGCTCTATCGTTTAACCACACTTGAATATCATTGAATATCTATTTTTTGAAAGGTTATTTAGGTAGGTATTATTGATAGAGAAAATTTGCAGCAAAAAAAGTGTGGCAGAAAAAGTGCACCAGGAAAACTACGGAAGAAAAAGTGCAGCTAGAAAAATATGACAGAAAAAGTGCGGTAGAAAAAGTGCGACAGAAAAATCACGGTAGAAAAAGTGTTGCAGAAAAAGTGCGGCAGAAAAAGTGCGACAAAAAAATCACGGCAGAAAAATCGCGCAGAAAAATTGCAGCAGAAAAAGTGTGACAAAAAAATCGTGGCAGAAAAAGTGCGACAAAAAAATCACGACAGAAAAATCGCGATAGAAAAAGTGCAGCAGAAAAATCGTGACAGAAAAATCGTGGCAGAAAAATCGCGGCAACAACATGGTTGGGGTCTATTTATGAGAGATATGGCACATCTTGTTTGAGGTATGTTTTGTGAGCTAGGGTTTAGCTCTTGAGATGGTATTGGATGTTCAGTATTGCTGCATATATCAGATTTGTTGAGGGATACAATTGGTATTGTTTTGTTGGTATTTGGCATATGGGTATTGGTCTTTTGGTTGTGATGTGTTGCTAAAGTTGTTGGTTCAGATTGAGGCTACATAACAGTGAGGTTGTTCCACATGGTTTGATATAAGGGTTTATGGTATTGGGTTTATGGATATAGTGATGAATTGTTAGATAACTTTTGATGGTTATATTGGTGTATGTCTTTGGTATATGGTTGAGGTACATGTGGGGTACATGGTTGAGACAAGTAGTTGATGAGTTGGCACATACATGAGGTGTATAGTTGATGAGTTGGCACATACATGAGGTGTATAGTTGATGATGTTGGTACATCTTGATGAGTCAAGGTTGATGCATGGTTGATGCATGATACATGTTGGTTCAGGTTATTGGTACAGGTTGTTTGGTGCAGGTTGATCAGTACATATTGTTTGGTGTAGGTTGATTGGTACAGGATGTTACAGGTTATTAATACATGTTGATAGTGACAAGTTGACAGTGCCAGTGGTTGTTTCAGTGATAGTGACAAGTTGTCTACATTTGGCATTTATATTTCAAGGCAGTTGTACGGGGCAAGGATAGGTGGTTGTAGCCACCTTCTGGTTGTAGCCAAAGAACTTAGGGGGTTTTAACCTCCTTCTAGTTGTAACCAGAGAATTGGGGAGTTGAAGCTTCCCTCAGGTTGTAGCCTGAGAAACTAGGGGGTTGGAGCCTCCTTCCGTTGCAGCTGGAAAACAAAGGAAGTTGGTGCTTCCAATGAATGTAATTCTTCAAGACATATAAGAAAAAACATTATGTAGTTTTCTCCTGCTTTGGGTTCCTACGTAGAAACACTGGTGTATTGTGTATGTGTATGATTTCTCATGTGTATGTGTATGATTATATGGTTTAAAAGGATTAAATTTCTCTATTACTGATTCACCACCCCTCTCAGTAATCCAAAAATTGGTATTAGAGTGGGTTTCTTCAGAAATCAGTTTAACCACTGAAAGGAAGATCATGGGGAGAAACAACTTGTATAAAAATGGAATACCACAATTTGATGGACATAAGTATGCATTTTGGAGAATAAGGATGAAGACATATATACAAGCACAGGGATTTGAAATTTGACAATCAATTGTAGATGGATACACAGTACCAACAGTTCCACCAACAAATGACAAGGAAGTGAAACTCGGATAGAATAATTCCAAAGCCACAAAGGCACTTCTAAATGGTCTTAGTGAAACAATATTCACCAAAGTTGCACATTGTAAATCTGCTAAAGATATTTGGGACAAACTTCGAAATATTTATGAAGGAGATTCAAAATTCAAAGCAGCAAAGCTTTAGAATTACAGAGGTCAGTTTGAACAAATTAAGATGAAGGAAGATGATAATATTATAGCTTACTTTTTACGAGTTGATGAAACAGTAAATGCAATCATAGGATTGGGAGAAGAAATTGAAGAATCTATAATCGTTCAAAAGGTATTAAGATCTCTTCCTATGAGATTCGACCCTAAGATATCAACACTAGAAGAAAGAGCATATTTGAACTCAATAAGCATGGACGAATTACATGGAATCTTCATAGCATATGAAATGAGAACTAAACAGGAAAATTCAGATACAAAAGAAGCAACCTTCAAAGCATCCAAAAATTCAAAGCAAAAAGAAAAATAACTTAGTAGCAACAGTGACGTCTCGAAAGATGATGAAGAAGTGGCCAACTTTGTCAAAATATTGAACAAGGGAACCAACAACATGTATAGAGGTAAGCTTCCTTTGATTTGTTTTAATTGTGATGGTATTGGTCATTTTTCTAACAAATGTCCTCATAAGAAAAAGAGAAATGATGAAGGTTACTCAAATAACAAACAAACATATAAAGGGAAAAGAACCACAAATAAAGTTTTCAAGAAAATCGTATGCACCAAAGAAGACATCTCATCATTAGATGAAGATGAAGTCAGTGACAGTGAGAAAGAAAGAGTTCTATCCATGGTAGTAGAATACTCTAATAAAGAAGACTCCGAAGAAGAATATGAAGAGGCATAAGTTGAATACTGAGAAGAATTGATGTGTGCCATATAAGTTATCAGAAGAGAAAAGAAGAAAAAAAAAACTACAAGCAGAACTAGACAAGAAAGAAGACACTCAAGAACTAGAACAAAAGATCACAAATTTGAAGGTTCAAATAGAAGAATATAAAATAATTGAAGAAACACTCAAAGAACAACTAGAAGAAAAAGACAGGATCATTGGAAATTTGGAAGCAGAGATTGTCACATTAAGAAAATATATTCAAAAGAAAAATATGCAGAATAACTCAAAAGTTTTGGATGACATTATCAACAGTCAAAAACCTCATCATGACAAGTCCAGATTTGGATACAATCAGATAGAAAAGGGATCAAGCTCCAAAACAACAAAGTAAGAAACATATCCAAAAAGCTACGCAGAAACAATCAAAGGGGATAGGAAGATATACAAGGAAGATTACAGGGACACTCCTCCATCGAGAAGATTCATATTTCAGAATCATCAATTAACAGATAGGCCTCATGAAGAAGAAGAATTCATAAGAGTACCTCCTTTCAGAAGATCTTCAACTCCCAGATATCAAACTATATTTTTTGGTTTATTTTATGCATGTAATAATTTTGGACATAAAGGTGTGAATTGCAGAGTTAACAATAGGAACATAAACAACTTTGAAAGTCATACACAAAAGGGTTATCCAATAAGGTCTAGTGAAACAAAAATAAGAAGTTACAACAGGTTTGAATCCTTGAGCACTGAAGTGGAATGTTACAAATGTAACAACTTTGGACACATGGCCAAACATTGCAGAATGAAATTCTCTCCTAGAGAACCACAACAGAATAACAATAGTCACAGACAGGAACCTCAGAAAAGGACATGGATAAGAAGGCATAATCAATATAGAAATGAAGAATGCACACTCTCTCTACAAGATAAGAAGAAGAAACATGGTTGGTATGTCGACAGTGGATTTTCAAAACACGTGACAGGTGATAGAGACATGTTTCTTACTTTAAGAAACTAAAGAGATGGACCAGTCTCCTTTAGAAATGATGATTCAGCTAAAATCATTGGAAAAGGAACAGTCAGAATTGGGAACAAGAATACAAAGGAAAAAAATCTTATACTAGTAGAATATATGAAACATAATCCTCTAGGTGTGAGTAAAATGTGTGACCAAGGTCATAAAGTTACTTTCGATTCACAAAAGTGCGAGTTAAGAAAAAAAGGTTCAAGAAGATTGATTGCTACAGCCGCGAGAACTTCAAGCGACATATATGTGTTAAGTGAAATTGGAAATGAAAAGTGTTGTCTAGGAAAGGAAGATGAAAGTTCGCTATGGCACAGAAGAATGGGTCACATACATTTTGATAACCTTGTCAAAGTAAACAAAAGAGAAGCAGTCAGAGAAATGACCCAGATCACGAAACTAACCCACACTTTATGCAAGCATTGTCAACAAGGAAAGCAAACACAGACCAAATTCAAATCAAAGGAATATTCAACGACAAGACCACTAGAAATTGTGCATACTGATCTAGTTCGACCAACTACAACAAAGGATTTAAAAGGTGAGAAATAATTTATGTTATTAGTTGATGATTATACAAGAATGATTGCAGTTTTCTTTCTCAAGAATAAGTCAGAAGCTTTTGAAAACTTCAAGATCTACAAGGAAATGGTTGAAAATGAAATGGATTCAAAAATCAAATGCTTGAGATCTAATAATGGAAGAGAGTTCAATTCAAAGGAATTTATGGACTACTGCAGCAGTCATGGAATAAAAAGACAATTTTCCATTGCTAGGAAACCTCAACAGAATAGAGTTGTTGAAAGAAAGAACATGACAATACAGGAAATGGCTCGAACAATGCTAATGGATTCCAAATTGACATATATTTTTTGGACATAGGCAGTGCATCAAAAAGTTCACATTCAAAATAGAGTAATGCTTAGAAACAAAACTGACAAAACTCCCTACGAGCTATGGAAAGGAAGACCAACAAATGTGAAACACTTCAGATTTTTTGGGAGTAAATGCTACATCAAAAGAGAAGATGGTAGAATGGGAAAGTTTGACTCTCGTGTGGACAAAGGAGTACTTGTTGGTTACTCAAGTACAAGGAAAGGATACAAGTGTTACAACTTGAGATTGAACAAATTTGTGGAAAGAATCAACGTAACAATTGATGAAACAGGTAGGCAAGAATTAAAGGAAGAAGAAAATGAATCAATGGAACAAATTTACGAAGAAGAAGCAAAAGATGAAAAGGAAGTAGAAGGGGAAGATGAAGAAGATCCAACCAAATAAGAAGAGAAAGTTCAACAAGTGCTTCCAAAGACACCTAGAAGACAAGTACAGAAGAATCATCCTTTAGATCAGATTATCAGAAACAAAGATGCAGGAGTTAAGACTAGAGAAGAATTCGTTCACCAAAAAAAATTGTTGACCCTTGACCAAGTTTTGAGGATTCTTGGTCATGTTTGACCGTATTTTGGGACTTCGATAGGCTGTCGAAGGTGGAGTGCAAGACGAAGAAGATATTGCGGGATCTCGGCCCCTTTTTGGGATTTGGGATTATGTAACGGGTATGGGGATGTCGTCCCATGGGTTTACCCATGTTTAGGTGTATTTTGTATGTATGAATAGAAATATAGGTAATGTAAGAAGTAGTTGTTGCAAGTTGGCTAAGTGCTAGTGTTGGATTTGTGTGATCAAGAGTTGTAAGTGCTTTGGTGCATACTGTGTGAGACTTGCAGATCTAAATGCAAGTCAGTGTAAGAGACTGTAGAAGGATACGTCCTTGGATCTACTCAGGGAAGGAGGATCTAGTGAGTTGCACAGATCTCCTGTCCTCTGCGGAGTAGGGTTTTTGAGGCTCTGTGCATGTAACCTATTGAAGAAGCTAATAAAGAAGACAAAGAGTTGGTGGATGTAGCCCCAAGGTGGGGTTGAACCATGTACATGATGTGTTTCTCTGCTTTGTGCAATGTGTTGATGTGCTTATATGTTAATGTGCTTAGTGATTTAATATAGATAAATGATTTGTCGATGCTTAGTTCTTAATAACATGGATGGATGTTAGATCTAACTGATATACATGTGATTAGTGCTGAATCTGTTAAGATCTGATCTATTTCGTTATGCTAAGTGTTGTTAGATGCTAGATCTGGTTGAATACTGTGCTGTACTATAATTAGGGTTTAACTGCGCTGTAACTAAGAACTGAATATTGATAAATATAACTGTTGAGTGCTCTTTTAAGTGATTAGAATCACACTTTTGTGTCCCAGCTAAGTTTGTAGACACTGGAGTCTTGCAACCACCCCTGCCTCTACCTCGGGTGAGACTTCATCTGCTTCGTAGGTGTTGCCAAAAGCGTCGATAGTTAGGGTTTTGTTGGTGCACTGTTGTAGCGTTGAACCCTGGGTCTGCCCCTGTGCCAACAAATGGTTCTGTTTCCAGGACCAAAACTGTGATTGCTTGGAATTGAGGAAAAAGAAGCTTTGTGCAAAGACCTGACTTGAAATTGTGAAATCTCTATGCATAGATCTGTCACTCTAGTGCGCAATATTCTACTTGATTTGGGAAGCTCTAAAGAAAGAATCTCAATTTGAAGAAAAAAGGTAATATATGAACGATTTGTGCTCTACTAAAGGTAAAGACAGTGAAAAGTTTTAAGATCTGGAAGCTTTGTGCTGTGCTGAAGATAAGATTAGTGAAATTTTTTGTGTCTAAAGTATGGATCTAGGTATATTCGATAAGATTTGTCCTAGTTGAAAACTAGGGCACTGATAGAAGAAAGAATATTTGATATGAGTAGATTTGATAATAATAGTGAAAGATATGTTATACATATGCATAGAAAGAATGTTTGGACTAAAAAATGGATGCAGGATCCTAGAAAGATTTTTTTCTAGGTTATCTACCATGATCCTAGTGTGCAGTACAAGAAAGGCTGGGGATCATTTAAAATAAAGAGAGGATTAACTCTTTGTTACAGTTGCAGAAGACCAGAACATCTGGTTAAGGAATACCCTAGAAAGAGACCTAGTTTCCTTTGTTGCAAAGCTCTGGACCATGAAGTATTGGATTTCCCTAGAATGATTGCTAAGGTCGAAAGAATGAAGATGAACCAAGAAAACCCTAAGGCAGATCCAAAAACTGAGATTATGACAGAACCCCAAAAATGATCATAGTAAGTATTATTACAGATGCAAGGAACCCTTAATGACCACTGACATATCAGCTTATTAGAGATATTCAAAGAAAAAGAATGCATTGAAGCAAGAACAAGAGACTACGACATTGACTGTATTCGATATGAGGAAACATAGGTGAATATCATGACTGAAAGAACTTGGGAAATTCTAGGAAAGCCTGCTATGATTCCTTCATTGGTAGGAATAGGATTATTCAAAGGAAAGTTGATAACCCTATGTGGAAGACTTACTAGGATATCTATGAGTGCTCATGGAACTTCGATAGAGGAAGAATTTGAAGTTATTAAGTTTATTGAGAACAACGCTCCATTTGCTATGTTATTAGGAAAACCATGGATTGAAAAAGATCAGGCCAGAAGGAAAGAAGAAGAAGTCTTAGAGCAAAAGAAGCAAGAGTTGAAATATTTCATGACTAGGAGGATTGCACACTTAATTGAAGAACAAGAGAACCAAACAAAGATATTTCAAACCAGAGATTTGGATGTCGAAGTTGGAAAAACATTAGAAGACCTACAAAAGATTGAAGTACCTATTCCAGCTACAGATGAAGTATTAGACTTGATTTCTATGAAGGAACCTCAACAATGCGAAGTTACTCTGCCGAAAGAAGATAAGAATCAGAATGGAAAAAGGAATCCTGAGATGAAGCTCACTGGAAAGAAGGCTAGAAAACTAAGTAAGAAGATAGCTAAGAATGAAAAGTTACAGAAGGTTCCCGAGGGAACTTCACAGAAGGAAAATTTGCAAAATTGGAGCTTCGTCGGAATATCAGAACAACATCACATGGAACTTCGCCATGGCGAAGCAATATAGTCGTTAGAGATAGTATAACCGTTCAACCGACAACCTGAATGGGTAGAAAGGAATTTATGGTCATAAATTTTTCCACCAGACCATTGGGACCACACCACAATGGAAAGAACTGAGTTAATGAAGGCTTCTCTCCCGTTGCAAGAGATCCGTTGCCGAGTTATCTATTTATCCCGTCGTGCCACACAACGAGAACAATTTTTCCAATTGTGACTATCATAGCTCACAACATAGTTGATTTCACATAGTGCCCACTGTGTTAGTGCCATCTATCTCTTTGCATTGAGTAGTTACTCTTCAAACCCAAGATATTCAACCACGAGCATGCATGTCGGACGAGCTTAGCGCTGC
The DNA here is from genome assembly GCA_032191745.1 of Picea mariana. Lineage (NCBI taxonomy): Eukaryota > Viridiplantae > Streptophyta > Pinopsida > Pinales > Pinaceae > Picea > Picea mariana. Next base: position 290,420 of record JASDQU010735373.1, read on the forward strand.
AGAGAAAATTGTCGAAGAAGTTCTTATTCACCTAATGACTGAAAGAGTAATGTTTGAAAGAGATATGTCTACAAGTATTCAAGCATCATCGATGAGAGGACTACAAGCCTCTCCATCGACTGCTTGCGGAGATAGATCTTCTCGACCATCGACAGAAAAGAGAACCAAACACAGAGATGACCTAGAAAATGTGAAGTTGATCCTATCCATATTGCCAGATTACATCCCACCTCTGGTCATGGTAGTGAGTCGAGATAGTGTTCCAAGAGAATTGGAGTACACCATGATTACTGCGTACCTCCCGAAGGGGATATGCGCAGTTCACGCATAGAAGGATAAGATCACATCGTTGAAGTTCAATGACTTCAACCTCGAAGATTGCAAAAACTACAGTATGCTTGTCTTGTATAAGTACCTGACCAAGATGAAGGGGAAGAACTCAAAGATAATCCCCCAACCATGGATGATGAACCTCGCGCAGTCCACTCTGTTAAATGTCATGAATATCCCACACTTCGGAAGGCACCAGGAAGTGAATGCCTATGTCAAGTTATTGTTTTCATGTTACCATGGTGGCTACCTATGGCTAGACCATCGGATTATAGTCGACTCGACATTGATCCATAGGACCACAGGCTTGAGTATGCAAGGACCCAATCCACAAGAGTTCTATCCAGGAAAATCCACATATCACGCACTAGAACAGAAAATCAAGGATACATATGGCGATGCTAAAAAGGGAACGCGAGGCTACAAGGTGGCCTCCATCTAGAATGGTGCAGTGTGCTTCGCCTATTAGTTAATTGCAGGAAATTTATAAAGGAAGAACAGACCTATGCAGGTCACAGGCTTTGTTGTTGACCTCGTGGGAAAGTGCGTAGAAGGTTTACATATGAACTGGGCGAAGTACCTGGTGAATCAGCTGGAGCTAGACTGTCGCGAAGCCCAGGATCAGGGATACGAGTTCCATTTCGATTGGACCCTGATCCTTATCACCTTTGTTTCCCGGGAGATGCCGGAAGGTGTGACCTTCCCAGATATTGAACCATTCGAGCCGCTTGTTGCGAAGTTTGCTACCCTATGGTACTCGAGTGATATGAACAAACAGTGGCAGTCAAACGTTGTTTTTCATATGTACTACCTTCATCTGAACAGAGCCATAGAAGCAAAACCTTGCATGACTCCGAACACCTTACAAATATTTCGACCTCTGATGAAGTTCTGCACAGATCGTCACTTCATCTACCTTATAGCGTGAGCCAATGAACATAAGGAGCAGCTGCAGTCATACTACAAGCTCATGGAAGAGGATCTTGGGGAGATCACTAAGGAATGGTTGGAAAACCTCCTTATTCCAACAGACCCTGCAGAGATGTCTGACCCTGACAACCCAGAAACCGCGCATGATACACCTGGACCCAGTAAAACAAAGAAGACCAAAGAAGTACAAGAATTAAGAAGTGCCTCAGGAAATCCTGCTTCAGTATCACCTGATCGAGGGGGTGATGCCGAAGTAGAAGAAATAAATGGCACAGGAGTTGAACAGAAGTAAGGCAAAGTAACACCGTCGAGAGATGAGACCGATTCCCTGAAGAAGAGAAAGGTTTCTCCCTCGAAACCTTCTTTCCAGAAGAAATCAAGAGCCATCGTGACCAACATTAAGACCATACTTACTACTGATGACTTAGACTTCATCATAGCCGCCCTCAACGATGCTTTTCTAGAAATCATGGAGAAACAAGAAGCTAAGCAAGAGGAAATGTATGATAGACTTAAGGTCGAGTTTCGAGGGGTACAACAGGCCCTTCAGTCCAGTCGTGCAGTATCCACTGCGCCTCTGTCATCAAGAGAACAAGAGTTGGGGGATGAGCCAGCCCAACTCCACAGATTTGCTGATGCGGTCGAAGCTCATCTTTGTCGTGCACAAGAAGAAGTAGAAAAATCTACCCAGACCTTGAAGCAAGTACAAGGCGACATTATAGAACAACGCTGTAATGATCCCCCCCCGACCAACCTGAGGCCAGGGTACGCCACTCTAGAGAAAGCACTCATGCTCTGACACTAGTCAGTAACATTCCCAGCCATCACGTCGGGCCATGCTACTCTAGGGAACACTTTCGTTCCCATACTGCAGAACATACAGTAGCATACCCAGTAGTCAACTAAGCAATGCCACCTAAATTTACTCTTTAGACTGTATGCAACTAAAACATATAAATACAGCATGCTCGTGGAAGATTTACATCTAAACATAAACAAACAATTACTTTTTGTAACATACGACTTTATATTAAAATAACAGTAATTACCTATATGCATCATTTACAGGAAATTACCCATAGCACACAAGCAATCATAGTCACATATATGATAAAATCGTAACATAGGCATGTAATAACAAAACAACATATCCATATATCATACAATTGGTACTTATCTTAGAAATACGGTCACCAACTTCTTACAGACTGTCCATGAACCTCCTAGCCATTGACTACACTGTTCATCACTCTCAACAGTGAATCACCCCCGAGTTGGGACTGAACTCCACCCAGGGTAGAGGGATTCCTATCCAGGCTAAGGCTCATGGACAATAGGAAAGACTCCATTTCAGTTGCTCACTCAACTAATAGCCTATAGCCTCTCATCCACCACATGCCTGTCCCACCCAAGGAAGTGTGCCCCTTCTCTGCTCAACGGTTCCTCGGCTGCCCCACTTCCCTTCCAAGGCTTCAACAACAGGCCGGACCGGAAGTCCAGAGTGTTGTAGCTGTATTTTAGCACCTATGAAAATCAATCCCCAACAATTCTCTCTCTTAGAGAACTGCTCACGGGCCTGACAACCTGCTTCTTCAATCCCGCTCCAAGATAACCAGGCACACCAACCAAAAAGGATGGGGAAACAGGCTTCAGAAAGGTGAAATGGTTGTCTCAAGGAGAACGAAATGTATGAGTGAAATGGTTATGGAGTCATTGACTGGACAACTGAGTGTGTTTTGGAATCATTGTGAACTCTTTGTCAAAAGTGATGGTCAGCCTGCTCGTCCCCCTTCCCCCGTTCCTAAAGTATCTGTCTGAAAAATCCCCCCCTGGGATAAGTTTCCCCACGATATGAATGCATGCCCCGACTTGAAATTTTTCATATCGGAAGTTACTTTTGTCCACTTGTCCTCAACTTTAGAACCTAGGATAAACTAATTATCCATACTTTATGTTTTAGGAAATATTAATATAATATTCCTTGACTTTTGGCCCTCCCTTTCCCTAACTGGTGAATTTCAGTCCCCCATCTCTTTTATCATGGTCGGTCTACATGCAGTGATGTATTTTATATTAATCATGAGTCATGTACAAAGTAGGTGCTCTAGCCTTTAACATCTAGGCGTGCTGGCCTAATTCCAAGACATAAGCATTCCGGCTTATAATACTGACTCACTAGCCTATAATGCATATTATATACACAAAGGTCCATTGACCTTAATATTGCACGCACTTAGTTACTGCGTGTTGTATCCTCTGTCTTTAAGGTTGCACGCACCTTAGTTACTGCACGCAGTATTCAGAAATGTGCGCATTACATCCCTTTACTGCGCAGTATATGCATGCACCATGCCATGAAAGGTGTATTACAAAAATGATTTCTAAACAACTCACTAGATTAAATATACTTGGATTATATTTACATTTGGGTTCGGCCGAAGGATATTACAATCCCCTCCTCTTATTTATGCACTGTTCTCAGTGCATCATGTACCCATATACAACAAAATTCTCAAAATTATTCAAAAAGATGTGGGTATTCTGCCTGCATTGCATCCTCATGCTCCCAAGTAGCATCTTCAGGTCCATACTAGGTCCATTGGACCTTTACAAGCCCTATGTCTCGATTCCAGATTTGTTTGATTTTTTGATCCAGGATGCGCATCGGATGCACTTGGAAAGCGCCTTCTTGCTCCACCTGAATAACATTCCAATCAATAACATGATTAGCATCAGGTATATATTTCTTTAGCAATGATACATGGAAGACATTATGAATAGACATAGATGCAGGCAATGAAATCATATAAGCAACTGGACCAATCCTCTCTAGGATTTGAAATCGTCCACAAAATCTGGTTGCTAACTTGGCTCAACTTCCCAGCTTCAGGGAGCTCCTGTTGGCTTTCACTTTTAGGAAAACATGATCACCCACTTTGAATTCTCTGTGGATTATGTTTTTATCAACATAACTTTTCTGTCTGTCTTGGGTAGCTTTCAAATTCTACTTAATTTTTAACATTTGGTCCTCCATCTCCTTGATCAATTGTGGCTCAACTACTATTCTATAAGCTGGATTATCCCATCTTACTAGAGTATTGCACCTTCTACCATAAAGTTCTTCAAATGGGCTCATTTTCAATGATGCCTGATACCCATTGTTATAAGCGAATTCTACTAAATGTAGGTAGTCTTCCCATTTTGATGGTTTATCCATCACATACATTCTCAACATATCTTCTATCACTCTATTCACCCTCTCTGTTTGTCCATCAGTCTCAGGATGGTAAGATGTACTAAAGTTCAGATTCATTCCGAATTCTTTGAACAATCCTTTCCAGAAATTCGAGCTGAATTTCGGGTCTCTGTCAGACACAATCGTTTTAGGAATTATCTGCAATTGTGCCACTTCCTTCATGAAAATATCAGCAACATCTGTTGCTTTGTGAGTAGTTTTTAGTGGAAAAAAATGGGCATATTTTGTAAGTTTTTCCACCACTACCATAATCGAATCATGTAGCTTGCCTGTTCTAGGCAATCCCGTAATAAAATCCATTTTCACCACTTCCCACTTCCATTCAGGAATGGGAAAAGGTTGCAGCAATCCTGCTGGGTTCCTATGCTCTGTTTTAACTTTCTATCATTCCATACACCTAGCGATGTATTCTACAATTTCTCTCTTCATACCTAGCCAAAAGTATTGGCTCTTGACCGCTGCTACAGTTTTCTGATATCCAGGGTGCCCTGCATAAGGAGCATTATGCATCTCATGTAAAATTATACGTTTCAAGTCCTGGACATTTGGTACAAAAATTCTATTCTTGTGCAGTAGTATTCCATCTACTCCCAACTTATAAATATCCATCTTCCGAAGTATATTACTCTGTTGTAGCATTGCTACCAATTCTATGTACTGCAGATTTGTATTTGCAACCTCCAGAATTTTTCTTTTAACATTAGTCTGATACATTCTGATGGTTGTAGCACGTAGTTCATGCACCCTCCTACTGAGTGCATCAGCCACTTTATTTTCTTTCCCTTTGATATGCTTTATATCAAAGTTATATTTTCTTAGAAATTCTAACCATCTGCTTTGTCTAGCATTTAGATTTGGCTGATCAAATAAATATTTCAAACCATTGTGGCTTGTTCTTAGCTCAAACCTCTTTCCCATGAGGTAGTGTCCCCATTTCCTCAGGGCATGCACTATGGCTACCAACTCCAAATCATGAGTGGCATAGTTTATTTCATGCTCCTTCAACTTCCTTGATTTATAACATATCATGAATACATTTTGATTGAGGAATCCACCTAGTCCTTAATTACATGCATCTGTGCATACAATGAAATCTTCATTTGGGTCTGCAATTCTTAGTATTGGAGCACTTGTCAATAATTGTTTCAAATGTTGGAAACTCCTTTCATAGTCTGACATCCACTGAAACTTCATACGTTTCCTTTGCAAGGAAGTGATAGGGTGTGCTATCTTCGAGAATCCTCCAATGAATCTCATGTAGTAGCCTACAAGGCCCATGAAAGATGTGACCTATGTCACATTCTTTGGTGTTGACCATTCTCTAATTGATTCTACCTTCTCAGGGTCCACTGCTATCCCATCTTTTGAGATGATATGCCCCAAATAAAGAATTTGTTTCTGATAAAATGAGCACTTGCTCAATTTGGCATACAACTGATAATTCCCTTAATACTTGCAACACCATCCTCAAATGATGTTCATGCTCTTCCTCTGACTTGGAATATATAAGAATGTCATCCAAAAAGACAATGACAAAATTGTCCAAATACTCTTGGAAAACACCATTCATTAAGCACATGAAAACAGCTGGTGCATTTGACAATTCAAATGGTACCACTGTGAACTCATAATGACTATACCTTGTCCTGAAGGAGGTCTTGCTAATAACTTCTTCATTAATTCTTACCTGATGGTATCCTGATCTGAGATCTATCTTTGAAAATATCCTTGCATCCTTCAATTGATCAAAAAGGTCATCAATCCTTGATAGAGGATATTTGTTCTTGACAGTCACTTTATTCAATTGTCTGAAGTCAAAGCACAATCTTAACGTTCCATCTTTCTTTTTCACAAACAAGACTGGGGCACCCCAAGGTGATACACATGGGCACATATACCCCTTCTTCAGAAGTTCTTCAAGATGCATTTGCAACTCCTTCAATTCTGGTGTACTCATTCTGTAAGGAGTCTTTGATACTGGCGCTGCTTCAGGCATCAAATCTATAGAGAAATCAATGTCTCTCCTTGGGGGTAGTCCTAGTACTTCCTTGAATACATCTTCAAACTCTTTCAGGACTGCATAATCCTCCAAATTTGGCACCTTGTATTTAGGTGTCTCCTCCATATGAGCTACAAATATTTGATATCCTCTTCTATAACATTTCTTTAGCTGCAATGCTGAAATTTCTCTAATGGTTACTTCCCTGGGAATTCCCTGCACTTTCCTTTGGTTCCCTTCTTCATCCAAGCAATTGAATTCTTTGTTATGACAATCCAATAGAGCATAATGTGGGTCGAACCAATCCATCCCAATTAAACAGCCATAGGAACCTAAGGGTAAGATGTTCAAATCTTCCCTGGTATTTAGTCCATTCATGTCTTTGAGGCAGGACTTAACCATCTCATTAACTTTTCTTCTGGATCCTATAGCCAGTTGCACCAACCAGGATTTCCCATGCTTGCTTCTTGGCAATTGAAAACTTTCCACCATATTAGGGTCTATATAACTATGGCTAGCTCCTGAATCAATTAAAATAGCAAGGGTTTGGTTGTTGATCATACCTTCCACTTCAATCATGTGGGACTGATACTCTGCTTGCTTGTTGTTCAGGGATGCATAAATCCTTGGCACATTTCTTCCCATGTCCTCTACTGTCTCATCTCGTTGTACATTGTGAACAACCCTACCTTTTTCGCCTCTGTGAGGACAATCTCTGAACCTATGGTCTCCTTTACAACCCCAACATTGCATAGGTGGTTGTCTTGGCCCTTGACTCCCTGTGTCAATCATTCTAGTTTCCTTATGCGTTTGCTGCCATTATGGATTATTCCTGAAGAATGGTGGCTTAGCTCCCCTCTTCCTCTGATCCATATTGAATTTCTTATTGTCTTCCCAAGCCTTTTGTAAAGTTGGTCTTACTTTCCGCTGGTCATATAATCATTTAGCTGTCCTTATGGTCTCTTCTAATGTCTTGGGATCATCATATTGTATTTTGTCATTGATGAACGATGGAAATCCACTTAAGTACCGTTGAATCTTGACTGTCTCATCCTTAATGAAAGAGACATACTTCAACAGTTCCAAAAACCTTCTCTCATATTCATCTATGGTTGTACTTCCAAGCTTGAGTTCAAAGAACTCTTTCAGTTTCTTGTCATAGTATCTCTTGGTCAAGTACTTCTTCTCAGAATACTTCTTGAATTCTCTCCAAGTAACACTTTTCTCTACAATGTGTTGTACTTGCACAAGTTGATCCCACCACATGGAGGCATTTCCTTTGATTTTATAGATAGTGATTCTACCTTCAGCATGAAAAGAATAATTATGCAATTGAAAATACTTCCTCGTGCCTAGCAACCATGTTTTGGCATCTTCATACTTCTTGCGCTCACCATCAAATGTAGGAGGTTTGATTTTCTTCATTTCTCCTTGCAGCTCATCCACCCCAGATCTCTTATACCTTCTAACAGGGGATAGACTTGAGTTGTTTCCTACTCTCTTATGGGAATGCCTATGGGGATGATGGTGATGTCTACTAGAACTTTTTAATTGTCCCTTCTCCTCTGAAGATTTGTAACTCTTAGATCTACTTGAGTCACTCTCCTTAACCAATTTCCTCTCTATTCTGTTCAAACCTTCCAATAGCTTCATGTTGAAGTCATCCTGCTGCTCTTTGGCTTTCATAAGCCTTTCATTATCATCTTTATGGCTTTGGACATCCTTCTACAAATTCTTAATGGTCTCAACCATATTCATATCTTCATTCCTTTCTTCTCCATGTCCGTTGGAGTTCGTTCCTTCCATGCCCAAATGGACATCCATCCCTCTGCTCTTCTCTGGATGACTGTAATTCCCCTATGCCTCTTCCATTCCTATGGACTCTGCACTGGTCTGACCTGACCAAGTTGTTGTTAATTTTGCAAAATGTGCAGCCATCGAAACTAATCAGACTAACAAATCAACAATTCATGAGAATATGCACCATTTCAATTCAACATGCACATTAGCATTATCATTCCCGGTTTCTTGGTGTTATCATCAGGACAATTCTAGATAAGATCCAAGTCTTGATAACACTGAGGCACAGTGCCTTCAGAGATACACTTGCACAAGAAGGTTGTTTTGTTGAAACCACTTTCGCCAAGACGTGGTATTACGTGTCTCAACATGTCAAATCCACCACTCGTGGAGCGGGCGATGACTAGTCAGATCGCCCTGCTTCATTCATTCGGTACTTCGCAGCCATGTGACATTAGTTGAATGCTGCCATGTAACGAACTCAAAATCTAATCATTCGAAATGGATTGGCCAAGCATGGAAACCCAACACTCTTTGTACGTAACCTGTTTGCGCTTCATAAATGGAGTTCTATAATTACCACTCCCTAAGTATGAAGATATATGCGTATCCATAACCATAGTAATATTCAAGTTGCTCGACTTCCTACTCTCTGTAAAGACACATTTTGGTATCCCCAACCTGAGATACATGGACAAAGCAAATTCGAGTGAGACTGGTTATTCGAGCAACATGCTAGGCTTTCCTGCGAATAAGGAGGAAAGGGTCCTTGCACAGCTTCTAGCAACTAAGTTCCACACAGAGCTGGTTATAGACTCATGATTGGAAGTCAGGCTGAATCCCACTATAAAGGATTTAGTCATCAACAGGCTAGCTACTAAGAAGAAAAGGAGTAAGCGGCATAAGAAGGAGGAATCTACGGTTGAAGCGGTCGAAAGTGTTGGAGAAAATAAACCGGTCTAGTTAGACTCTTCTTTAAAGGCGGAGATCGCTAAGCTGAAGTAAGTCTTCAACTAAGATAAGGATGTCTCAGTGAATTTTGAACAACCGGTAGCGGAGGTAAAGAGTACAAGAGATGATAGGCTTGTTCTTCAACGACCCTTTTTACAACAGGCTAACTACTGCCATCACCCTTTTGTAATTTTGTGATTAATATGATTATATAAATACATAAATGGATTTTATATTGTTTTATTACAATTTCTATCTGGTGATGTTATGACTCTTTCTTTCTTTTATAATAAGTTTTTCTTGTAATCTTATATTTTATTTTCGTCTATCTAAATCGGAAGAAATTAAAATTCGGAATTCTTTTTAATTAATGATTCAATGTGGTTATCTGTTTATTTTTCTTTTATTATTATGCAATTTAAACTCAGACTCCTTGCCTTCCAAGCGACTTCGCACGCATTAACTTGACCTCTTCATTTATATTATCGTGCATAGCAATATTACAAGGTAAACGCTTCTTCGTGCACCTAAATCTACTGTGCATTTCTTCTTCATTGTACCGACTACTTACACGCACTACTCTGGCGTTGTGCGCCAATATCTACTGTGCACAGTTTCAATACTACGCACCAATATTCAACATGCACCATGTCAAGTTTAAGAGATTTCTTCGTGCTCAAATATCTGTGCACACTACTTAATACACCATTGCGAAACAACTTATACTCATACTTATGCACATACCAACAAAACTCCTCTACGTTAAGCAATACCTGCGCACCCCATGTGCACCTTACTATGTGTGTGCTTATCGCGCAAGGCTAATTTCATCGTGTGCATCTACACATAATAATATTTCGTGCAACGCCACAATTTACCACACACACTGGCACGCCACGGTTTCCCGCGCGGTGCCAAATTTACCACGCGCACCAGTACGACAACCTTTTCCAAGAACACTCCTTGACTCTAATTCTGGTCACTTTGAAGTTACTTTTCTATGAATATTCACTTCAATTGCACCCTTATGGCCCATCTAAGCTCAGTGTTGAACTAAGGCTCTGATACCATACTGTAACGATCCCCCCCAACCAACCTAAGGCAGGGGTATGCCACTCCAGAGCAACCGCTCATGCTCTGATGCCAGTCGGTAACATTCCCAGCCATCAGGACGGGCCATGCTACTCTAGGGAACACTTTCGTTCCCATACTGCGGAACATACAGTAGCATACCCAGTAGTCAACTAAGCAATGCCACCTAAATTTACTCTTTACACTGCATGCAACTAAAACATATACATACAACACGCTCACGGAAGCTTTGCATCTAAACATAAAAAAACATTACTTTCTGTAACATAAGACTTTTATATTAAAATAATAGTAATTACCGATATGCATCATTTACAGGAAATTACCCATAAGAACACAAGCAATCATAGTCACATATATGATAAAATTGTAACATAGGCATGTAATAACAAAACAACATATCCATATATCAAACAATTGGTACTTATCTTAGAAATACTGTCACCAACTACTTACAGACCGTCCACGAACCTCCCAGCCATAGAATACACTATTCATCACTCTCAACAATGAATCACCCCCGAGCTGGGACTGAACTCCACCCAGGGTAAAGGGATTCCTATCCAGGCTAAGGCTCATGGACAACAGGAAAGACTCCATCTCAGGTGCTCACTCAACTAACAGCCTATAGCCTCTCATTCCCCACATGTCTGTCCCACCCAAGGAAGTGTGCCCCTTCTCTGCTCAACAGTCCCTCGGCTGCTCCACTTCCCTTCCAAGGCTTCAACAACAGGCTGGACCAGAAGTCTCAGAGCTTTGTAGCTGCAGTTTAGCACCTACGAAAATCAATCCCCAACAATTCTCTTGCTCAGAGAACTACCCACGGGCCTGACAACCCACTTCTTCAATCCCGCTCCAAGCTAACCAGGTGCACCAACCAAAAAGGATGGGGAAATAGGCTTCGGAAAGGTGAAATGGTTGTCTCAAGGATAACATAATGTATGAGTGAAAGGGTCATGGAGTCATTAATTGGATAACTGTGTGTGTTTTGGAATCACTGTGAACTCTTTGTCAAAAGTGATGGTCAGCCTACTGGTCCCCCTTCCCCCGTTCGTAAGGTATCTGTGTGAAAAATCCCCCCCTGGGCTAAGTTTCCCCACGATATGAATGCATGTCCCCGACTTGAAATTTGTCATATCGGAAGTTACTTTTGTCCACTTGTCCCCAAATTTAGAACTTAGAACAAACTAATTATCCATACTTTATGTTTTAGGAAATATTAATATAATATTCCTTGACTTTTGGCCCTCCCTTTCCCTAACTGGTGAGGTTCAGTCCCCCATCTCTTTTATCGTGGTCAATCTGCGCGCAGTGATGTATTTTATATTAATCATGATTTATGTACAAAGTAGGTGCTCTAGCCTTTAACATCTAGGCATGCTGGCCTAATTCCAAGACATAAGCATTCCGGTTTATAATACTAGCTCACCATCCTCTAATGCATATTATATACACAAAGGTTCACTGACCTTAATATTGCACACACTTAGTTACTGTGCATTGTATCCTCTATCTTTAAGGTTGCACGCACCTTAGTTATTGCACACGGTATTTAGAAATGTGCACATTACATCCCTTTATTGCACATTATATGCGCATACCATGCCATGAAAGGTGTATCACAAAAATGATGTCTAAACAACTCACTATCTTAAATATACTTGGATTATATTTACATTTGGGTTTGGACGAGGGATATTAAAAACACAAAATCGCAAAAGAGGAGAAGGTTGCTCTCCAGGCCAAGTTTGAAGCAGAGAAAGCACAGATGCAACAAGAGAAATAACAGTTGCTCGCAAAGCAACTCGAAGTAAAAGAAGTAGTAAACAGATCCCTCCGCTTTGTGACAAGCTTAGAGCTATAGGCTGAAGACAGAGTCACACACCAAGTAGAGCATCTCGCAGAAGTTGTCTAGTAGCTACAACAATGAATAACATATTTAGAGCTTCGCACTGTACCTGACACCCCGCAGGATGTAAGGGACCAAAGGGAAGCAACTGATCGAAGCACAGTTGAAAGTATAAAATTCCTTTCCYTGGAATGCAAGCAACTAAGTGATCGCAGTGCCCAGACCTACGAGCAACTAACTGAGAATCCAGAACTGAAGGAACTATAGTCGCAACTCTAAGAGGCAAAGTATCAAGCATAAACGATACAGGCGCAGTTGAAGCCCCTGTCATCTGTGGAAAGAATGAAGCAATCCCAAGAGCAGCACACTGCCCAACAGCAAGTCCATACTATTCAGAGTAGAGTTATGGAAGTAACTCAAAGGCTCCAACCTATGCAGGACAAGGCTTACCAACTGTTCACAGAAATCGAAGGTTGAGGAGTGGAACTGGAGAAATTTGTCAATGCAGCTGAACAACGCCTCAAAGGACCTGTCAACGAAGCAGTCATACAAGAGTTCACTGAATAGGAGGTTGTATCACAACAACAAGTCAAAGCATCTCGATCCAAAATCAAGGCTTTTGAAGCAAGACTAGTCAGATCAGAGTGAATTGGGACGCGTCACAGGTGAGTGTTGGGGGCCTGTTGGCCCTTGACCAAGTTTTGAGGATTCTTGGTCATGTTTGACCGGATTTTGGGACTTTGACAGGATGTCGAAGGTGAAGCTCAAGACGTAGCGGAGATCATGGGATCTTAGCCCCTTTTAGGGCCCTTTTTGGGATTTGGGATTATGTAACAGGTATGGGGATGTCGACCCATGGGTTTACCCATGTTTAGGCCTATTTCGTATGTATAAATAGAAATCTAGGCAATGTAAGAAGTAGTTGTTGCAAGTTGGCTAAGTTCTATATTTGGATCTGTGTGATCAAGAGTTGTAAGTGCTTTGGTGCATACTATATGAGACTTGCAGAGCTAAGTGCAAGTCAGTGTAAGAGACTGTATAAGGTTGCGTGCTTGGATCTACTCAGGGAAGGAGGATCTAGCGAGCTGTGCAAATCTCTTGTCCTCTATGGAGTAGGGTTTTTGAGGCTATGTGCATGTAACCTATTGAAGAATCTAATAAAGAATACAAAGAGTTGGTGGACGTAGCCCCAAGGTGGAGGTGAACCATGTACATGCTGTGTTGCTCTGCTTTTTGCAATGTGTTGATGTGCTTAGTGCTTTAATATAGATAAATGATCTGTCGATGCTTAGTGCTTAATAATATGGATGGATGTTAGATCGGACTGATATACATGTGCTTAGTGTTGACTCTGTTAAGATCTGATCTATTTCATCATGCTAAGTGTTGTTAGATGCTAGATCTGGTTGAATATTGTGTTGTACTATAATTAGGGTTTAACAACGTTGTAACTAAGAACTGAATATTGATAAATATAACTATTGAGTGCTCTGTTAAGTGATTAGAATCACAGATCTGTGTCCTAGATAAGGTTGTAGACACTAGAGTCTTGCAACCACCCCTACCTCTGCCTCGGGTGAGACTTCATCTGCTTCGCAGGTGTTGACGAAAGGGCCAGTAGCTAGGGTTTTGTTGGTGCGATGTTGTAGTGTTGAACCTTGGGTCTGCCCTTGTGCCAACAAAAACACACCTAACACTCTCATATACAATTGAACCAACCTGTTTTGAAGAGGCCAACAAGGATGAATTTTGGAATAAGGCCATGGATGGATAATTGGGTCAAATAGATAAAAGAGATACTTGGGAATTGGTTCCAAAACCAAAGGATAAGAATGTGATTGGCACAAAGTGGGTATATAGGAATAAATTGAATGAATATGGACAGGTTACAAGGAACAAAGATAGATTGGTATGCAAAGGATATGCACAGGTTGAAGGAAGTGACTTTAAAGAGACATTTTCCACAGTTTCTAGAATGGAAGCAATCCGATTGCTTTTATCTTATTCATGATCCAAAAATATTAAAGTGTATTAGATGGACGTAAAATCAACTTTTATGAATGGGAAACTTGAAGAAGTCTACATTGAACAACCAGAAGGATTTCAGTTGTCAGAGAACATATATTATGTGTGTCAATTAAA
>JASDQU010735373.1:304788-320062 GCA_032191745.1 Picea mariana
TGGAATGCAAGCAACTAAGTGATCGCAGTGCCCAGACCTACGAGCAACTAACTGAGAATCCAGAACTGAAGGAACTATAGTCGCAACTCTAAGAGGCAAAGTATCAAGCATAAACGATACAGGCGCAGTTGAAGCCCCTGTCATCTGTGGAAAGAATGAAGCAATCCCAAGAGCAGCACACTGCCCAACAGCAAGTCCATACTATTCAGAGTAGAGTTATGGAAGTAACTCAAAGGCTCCAACCTATGCAGGACAAGGCTTACCAACTGTTCACAGAAATCGAAGGTTGAGGAGTGGAACTGGAGAAATTTGTCAATGCAGCTGAACAACGCCTCAAAGGACCTGTCAACGAAGCAGTCATACAAGAGTTCACTGAATAGGAGGTTGTATCACAACAACAAGTCAAAGCATCTCGATCCAAAATCAAGGCTTTTGAAGCAAGACTAGTCAGATCAGAGTGAATTGGGACGCGTCACAGGTGAGTGTTGGGGGCCTGTTGGCCCTTGACCAAGTTTTGAGGATTCTTGGTCATGTTTGACCGGATTTTGGGACTTTGACAGGATGTCGAAGGTGAAGCTCAAGACGTAGCGGAGATCATGGGATCTTAGCCCCTTTTAGGGCCCTTTTTGGGATTTGGGATTATGTAACAGGTATGGGGATGTCGACCCATGGGTTTACCCATGTTTAGGCCTATTTCGTATGTATAAATAGAAATCTAGGCAATGTAAGAAGTAGTTGTTGCAAGTTGGCTAAGTTCTATATTTGGATCTGTGTGATCAAGAGTTGTAAGTGCTTTGGTGCATACTATATGAGACTTGCAGAGCTAAGTGCAAGTCAGTGTAAGAGACTGTATAAGGTTGCGTGCTTGGATCTACTCAGGGAAGGAGGATCTAGCGAGCTGTGCAAATCTCTTGTCCTCTATGGAGTAGGGTTTTTGAGGCTATGTGCATGTAACCTATTGAAGAATCTAATAAAGAATACAAAGAGTTGGTGGACGTAGCCCCAAGGTGGAGGTGAACCATGTACATGCTGTGTTGCTCTGCTTTTTGCAATGTGTTGATGTGCTTAGTGCTTTAATATAGATAAATGATCTGTCGATGCTTAGTGCTTAATAATATGGATGGATGTTAGATCGGACTGATATACATGTGCTTAGTGTTGACTCTGTTAAGATCTGATCTATTTCATCATGCTAAGTGTTGTTAGATGCTAGATCTGGTTGAATATTGTGTTGTACTATAATTAGGGTTTAACAACGTTGTAACTAAGAACTGAATATTGATAAATATAACTATTGAGTGCTCTGTTAAGTGATTAGAATCACAGATCTGTGTCCTAGATAAGGTTGTAGACACTAGAGTCTTGCAACCACCCCTACCTCTGCCTCGGGTGAGACTTCATCTGCTTCGCAGGTGTTGACGAAAGGGCCAGTAGCTAGGGTTTTGTTGGTGCGATGTTGTAGTGTTGAACCTTGGGTCTGCCCTTGTGCCAACAAAAACACACCTAACACTCTCATATACAATTGAACCAACCTGTTTTGAAGAGGCCAACAAGGATGAATTTTGGAATAAGGCCATGGATGGATAATTGGGTCAAATAGATAAAAGAGATACTTGGGAATTGGTTCCAAAACCAAAGGATAAGAATGTGATTGGCACAAAGTGGGTATATAGGAATAAATTGAATGAATATGGACAGGTTACAAGGAACAAAGATAGATTGGTATGCAAAGGATATGCACAGGTTGAAGGAAGTGACTTTAAAGAGACATTTTCCACAGTTTCTAGAATGGAAGCAATCCGATTGCTTTTATCTTATTCATGATCCAAAAATATTAAAGTGTATTAGATGGACGTAAAATCAACTTTTATGAATGGGAAACTTGAAGAAGTCTACATTGAACAACCAGAAGGATTTCAGTTGTCAGAGAACATATATTATGTGTGTCAATTAAAKAAAGCCTTGTATGGTCTAAAACAAGCTCCTAGAGCATGGTACTCTAGATTCGATAAATATCTACAACATGCAGGGTTCAGAAAAGGAAGTGCAGACAACAACCTCTACATCAAGGTAAGTCAAGATAGTATTTTATTAATTGAAGTTTATGTTGATGATATTATTTTTGGTAGTGATGATGACAGATTAAGAAATACATTTGCAAAGGATATGGATAATGAATTTGAAATGTCATTACTTGGAGAACTATCCTTCTTTTTAGGACTTCATATACATCAAAGCCACCAAGGAATTTTTATTTCTCAAACCAAGTATATCAGAGAAATTCTAAAGAGGTTTGGAATGAAATATTGAAAACCAGTTATCACTCCCATGCAAACCAGTTGCAAGTTAAGCAAATATGATAATTCAAAGTCTATAGATTAGAGGCAATACAAGTCAATGATTGGTAGCATACTATATGCGACAACATCTAGACTAGATGTAATGCAGGTAGTTGGACAGGTGACATGATTTCAAGAAACACCAAAGGAATCACATGTATTAGTAGTGAAGAGGATTTTCAGATATCTCAGGAACAAAAGAGTTTGGATTATGGTATCCAAAAGGAAAGGATCTATCACTTATTGCCTACACAGATGCAGATTGGGCAGGTTGTATTGATGACCGACGAAGCACCAATGGAGAATCGCTCTACTTAGGTGAGTGTTTAGTATCATGGCTAAGCAAGAAACAATCCTTAATATATTTATCTACAGCCGAGGCAGAGTATATTGCAGCAACAACATGGTGTACATAGGTTCTTTGGATGAAACAAACTCTAATAGATATATAGGTTGAGTATGATGAGCCCATTCCAATATATTGTGATAATATAAGCTCCATCAATATCTCAAAGAACCTGGTGATGCACTCCAAGACAAATCACATTCCAATCAAGTATCACTTTCTACAGGAACAGGTTGCAGAAAAGAACATTAGAGTTGAGTATGTGGGCACAAAAGAACAAGTGGAAGACATATTTACAAAACAACTTCCACGAGAAGCCTTTGAGTATCTTCACCAGAGACTTGGAGTTATTTCTACTCCAAAATGAATGCTTTTGAATTCTTATCTTATATGTCTTAGATGTACATGAGGAAGCACCATAAAGAGGACAATTCAGTCAGGGGGAGCAGCCCCGGATGGAAAGATACCTTTGCCATTGATGACAAAAGGGAAGAGAATTATCAGATGCAGAGGACATAGGCATGGTTCCAGGGGGAGAAATGGTCACAAAGATGTAGAGGACATAGGCATGGTTCCAGGGGGAGCATGAGTTATATGATTTTAGTATTGCATCAGATTGTTTCCATCAATGCCAAAGTGGGAGATTGTTGTTAAGGTTGGTTGTCATTGATGTCAACCCTTGAAGAAAGCCTGATAACACAAAGGTTTGGTTAATGGACCCAACTTTGTTTGATGTAAATATGATTCATTATTGTCTTGTCAAGGTTGATAAGAAGTACAAATGGATGAACTCCAAAGTGGTCCCCTTATGGTGAAAGCTCTCACGGGAAGACGCTTTGTAGAATGAGTTATCCTAGAAGTATGGTTAGAGAACCCATGCTTAATTATGGAATAATGAGATGAAGGTCAGTGAATTTGTCAGTGAAAATATCCTAGATGGATAGTGCTCATAATTCCATCTCCAGTGGTATGTGGAACGTTACATAACTCATGGTTAGAGAGTTATGGACATATGAAGTTGAAGAACCCTCACGAGTCATATAGAAGCCCCCAAAATTCAAGTGTTTGAAAAAGAAATTATTTAAACAATAAAGTAAATGGAGAAATCCCTAAAATAAGGAAAGTGTAATGCTACACAAAAGTATAAATAAGAGTTAAATCTCTCTCATTTAATCACACTTGAATATCATTGAATATCTATTTTTTGAAAGGTTATTTGGCCAGGTATTATTGATAGAGAAAATTTGCAGCAGAAAAAGTGCAGCAGGAAAAGTGCGGTAGAAAAAGTGTGACAGAAAAATTGTGGCAGAAAAATCATAGTAGAAAAAGTGCGGCAGAAAAAAGTGTGAGAGAAAAATCGCGGAAGAAAAAGTGCGGAAAAAAAATTGCGGCAGAAAAAGTGCAGCAGAAAAATCGCGACAGAAAAAATGTTGTTGGCATATGGGTAGACCCAAGGTTCATCTCCTAGAGCACACCAACAAGCCCTAACTATTGGCCCTTTCAGCTACACCTGCGAAGCATATGCAGTCTCACCCGGAGAAGCTATGGGGGGGTTGTAGGACAGAGATKTCTACAATTAAGGGAACTATCAAGTGGGTCCAACACTAGAACAATACAACATGCATGTATCACTTATCARCTCAGATCTATTCCAAACATCTATCATATCTACCATAGTAATGAAATAACAACATATCAAGGCAAAAGAACATAGCATCAATCACACACACAAGATAAGGTATATGTGGTTCACCCTCTCTCTAGGGCTACATCCACAGAACTGTGATTTATAATGTATTAAGATGAAGCATACAGTTCTTGTATGCGCTCTTAGCTAGCATATCTTCTTTCTTCTCCTCTCTATCTCTCCCCTCCCTGTGCACCCAGCTGCAGGGTTGATCTTTGCACCCAGTTGAAGATCTTACAATGCAGAAGGCTCTCTTAATCAACACTTCTCTCTCTCACGATATTACTCACTCGATCACCCAACAACAATCATAACACCAACAATAGTAACAACAATGAAAACAACCCATCCCAGGTCCTCTTTCCCTCTATTTATACATTACAATCACTCACTGACATCCTTAGGCTGAAAACTAGGTGTCAAAACCCTATATACCCAAACCCTAGGTGTCTAAAACCCTAGGTCAACTTGACCCGTGTTTTCAGGGCTTCACTAGCCTGTCTTTCCTTCCTTCTCACGCAATGCTCCAAAGTATCCAGTGGTGGATTTTTTCACTTGTTGAGTTGTCCACGGTCCTTCTTCCCTGATGATCTGGCATCCTCGATATCCTCATCCAATGGCTGGCTTCCTTTTACTTCACTCCATCTTTTTTGCTCGTTGCTTACTTCGACCTAGTAACAGTCACTGTGTCTTCCGCGCAGTTCGCATTTTTCCTTTTATTCTTTGAGATTTACTTATTTCCATAACCAAGGGACAACAATCCCCCAACACTCACCCATGACTCGTCCCGAGGCACTTCAGATCTATCCTTTCTATTTTACTTTGACTTTAGACTGCGTAGTGCAACTTTTGCTTTCTTCTCTATGCCTCCTCTCCTTCCCTGTGCAGATTGTCTTTTATGTTTCTGGTACCCAGTTTCAACTGCACTTGGTACCTAGACCCTTTTCCTTATGCTTTTACTTAGAGTTGCAAGGCAGTTGGCTGTCATAGTACAACTTCAGTCAGCTCCCGTTCACTAATCCTTCCTTCCATTCTCCCTTCAAAGTCTTCAACTGTGCAGCTCCTCCTTCTGTAACATAGGAAATATCATATGGCTCAAGCCAATGCATTCAGAACTTCCCATGATGCTTTATGAACTTACTGTCATATATCAGTACTAGATCACCTTGCTTGAATGCCTTCTTCTTGATGTGCTTGTCATGATAGGCCTTTTTTCTTTCCTTTTGCACCCGCTGATGGAATCCTACAATAAATCTGTCTTCTTCGAGTTCGATCAACTGTGCAAGCCTCTCTTGAACAATGCCAGTATCATCCATATCTATAAAGGCAACAATTCTTAAGCTTGGTACCAAGTATTCCATTGGGACAACAACTTCAAGACCATATACCAACTTAAAAGGGGTTTGCATTGTTAGTTTCTTATAGGTGGTTATATAGGCCCAAAGTACTGCTGGTACTCTTAAATCCTAGTCATCCCTGTTCACACTGCAAATCTTCATCAACATTGTCTCCAAGATCTTATTGAATGCTTCCACTATCCCATTTTCTTGTGAATGGTAAGGTGTGCTCTTCTGATGGTGGACTGCAAATTCCTCAGTAAGGGCTTCAACTTTTTTGTTTATGAAATGTGTGCCTTGATCACTCATAAGGATCTTTGGGCATCCAAACCTAATTATGATGTCATCAAGTATGAAGCGCAGTTGCACTACAGTCCTTAACTTCTCTTGCTTAGGCCCATGTGGTAAAATATTCTATTGTTGTAATTATGTATCTTGCTCCTTTGCACTTGTCTAGTGGGTTTATAGGTCCCATGAAGTCGACGGCCCATTTCTTGAATGCTTGTAGGGTTAGTTGTGGTGCTAGTGGCATTTTATCTCTTCTGGATGGTTTCCCAACTCTTTGGCATACATCGCAGGCTCTGTAATAGTCTTTAGCATCTCTATGTAAGGTAGGCTACCAAAGTCCAACTCTAAGAACCTATTGTGCAATTTCTTTCCCTGCATAATATCCTCCTACGATGCCTTCATGAGATTCTGAAAGGATCAATGGTCGCTCTACCTCCATAACACATCTTCTCAATATCTCATCAGGTCCCATCTTGTAGAGTTGTCGAGCTATAAGTGAAAAGTCTACAGCGCGCACTACCAGTTGTTTCTTCCGTGGAATTGCATATTCACTACGTGCCATTCCTGTTGACAGGAACTGGACTATTTATGTGAAGTGGTCATCAATATTTCTAATTTCCAGCAACTGTGCATCTGATAGTGTATCCTCCAAACTAGTGGGCTCTTCTCCATGTTCCAACCTCGACAAGTGGTCAAGACCTTTGTTCATTCTTCCTGGATTTACTATGATCTCAAAGCCATATTCCTAAAATAGTTGAAGCCATCTCCATATTATCCCCCCCAACAATGGCTTGTTGACTAGGTATTTCAGCGCAGAGTGATCAGTAAACATTTTAAAGTTTCCTCCCAACAAGTAGTGGTGAAATTTCTGCAGCGCATACACCATGGCTAACCCCTCTCGCTCAGTAGTGGTGTAATTGATCTCAATAGTTGATAGATTCCTGCTAGAAAAGGATAACGGATGGTCAATATCTCCTTCCCCAGGTTGTGATAACACTACTCCTAAGGCAATAGAAGATGCATCGACATGCACATGAAACTCCTTGCTCCAATCTAGGAAGACCAGAATAGGCGCAATAACCATTTTCTGTTTCAGTGTGTCGAAGCTTTGTTGGCACTCTTCTGTCCAATTAAACTAACAGTCTTTCTTCAAAATCTTCTCCATGGATGTTTTAATCTAGGCATATCCTTTAATGAACTTCCTATAGTATCCAGTATGTCCCAGCGCAGTGCATAGTTGTTTGACTGAAGTAGGAGGGGGTAGATCAACTATAATGGAAATTTTAGATGGATCGACCAAAAATCCCTGCTTGCATACAATATGACCTAACAACACTCCAAATGGTGAGAAGAAGATTCATTTCTTCAGATTCAAGGAAATTTGACACTGCCTACATTTGTCCAACATTAACCTTAGACATTCAATATGATTTTTCAATAAACTAAAAAAAGTCCAATCATCAAAATATGCTTCTAGAAATTTATGAAAAAAATCCTTGAATGCTTCGACCACCGCCTTGGAAAATATGGTTGGGGCATTCTTCAATCCAAATGGAATCACTATATACTGATAGGACCCCCATTCTGTTGCAAATGTGGTCTTATGGAGATCTTCCTTGGCAATCCGGATCTGATGGTATCCCAAGAATCCATCTGTAAAAGAATATACTTCCTGGCCTCCCACATTATCTAACACTTCATCAGTGAATGGAATAGGAAAGGGGTCATGTAAACATACATCATTCAACTTCCTGATATCTACACAAATCCTGATCTCTCCTGTCTTCTTGTCTTGCACCACCATAGGGCTAATCCATTCTGATTCTTCCATAGGTTCTATAATCTGAGCTTCCAGCATTCTGTCGAGCTCAATCTTCACTTTCTCCTTATATTTAGGGTTCAGTCTGTAGGGTCTCTGTTTGACTGGTCTTGCATATGGTTTCAAATGTATCCTCATCTCTCCCATAGGCCCTTTAATTCCCTTCATATCAGTGAACTTGGTTGGAAACAAGTCTGGAAATTCTTGCAGTAATTTTGTAATCTTGTCAATAGTAGCAGCATCCCAGTAATCTCTAACATTTGCAAGCTTCAGTGTCTGCTCTGTTTAAATATTGACTTTCCTAATCTTGAATGGATATCCAATGAATGGTATCTCAACTCTTGGTCCTTCCACATCTCTTTGGCCTTATGTTTCTGCGATTTTCACCTTTGCTGGATCATCGTCTTCATCAACATTGATGTTGTAACAACCTTGCAGTTTCTGGAGAGGCACAGTCCATTCATCCTCTTCTTTCTCCAAAGGGAGGTTATATGCCTCCTCGAATACTTTCTATATTACAATCTGCAATGCTTGATCTACTGAAGGATATCGACTTTCGAATAAAAAGGTGGTTACAAAATTCTGAGTCATGCCTTCCCAATCTATAGTGATGAGGTGCAACTCTGCTTGAAGGTACCAGTTGATAGGTGTCATGTCCATTGTGTTGATGAACTTGTGTACCCACTGCTCTTGAGGAATGTTTCGCTAAGTTGCTTCGCAACTTCACACATGGTCCTTTGGGCAGCTTTGACCTATGTATTGAACTTCACAGCCTTCTACTTGTTTTGAGAACCACGTTCTCATCAAGGTACGACATTGTACCCATTTTGTAATGTTGTTTTTGTGTGTCCCCCACCATCTTGCTAGTGTGGCTTTCAAGGCCTCATCCATTGCCAACAATATTTGTTGCAATGGTACACTTTCTTCAAAATCTGACAAGAAGGTTTCTAAAGGATTAAGACCATCAAAGGTGGGTAATTTACTTACTATTGTGTCGATACAGCGAACTTCTCTGGTTAATCTAGCACATCTTCTGGTAGATACTTCATACATTTTATTCTTCCAGTTTTCCAATGCTTCTTCTAAGTCTCATGAACATGCATTGTCACTTCGCCATCTTAGGTTTCCATCGACCACAGGATTAATGTAATCATGTTGTCTGGCTATTAATTTGTATATGTTTTCCAGTTCATATGCATGGTCTTCTTCTCTGATGGGCTCTATGTATCGTTGACCTTCATCTAGATATAAGGGTGCAATGACCCTAAGGCCATCTCTTTCAAAATTCATACGTCTTTTCTTTAAATCAACCACAGTGGAATTATTGAAATCCCAATCAATTCCTAATAGTGCGGGGTAAGGACAACTATCATCAACTATCTCATTTACCTCAAAATCTACAAACATTCTTACTCCGTCGATGTCCATAGGGACATGTTCCAGTCTGCCAAAGGGGCTTATAGCTTGTTGATTAGCCATCCTAAGCCTGATATGGGAATATATCAACTTCAGTTTTCCCATTAGTGCCCAGATTTTCTTCGTCATGACATTGACCTCCGACCCTAAGTCGAGGACCACATAGTCTATATCATATTCTCCTATTTGAGCATTCAAGTGTAATTCCTTATTTGTTCTTCTCTTTTTAGTGATTTTTTGTACTTCCCTATTTAGTAAGGGGTCTATCTTTCCTAGTTCCTACTGTCTGATTAAATTTTGTAGTTCTTGTACAATGCTTTCATCCTGAATCAACTTAATGCAAGTATATAAAAATTCCATGAGCTTTCTTACCTCTTTTCCTTATTTTGGTGAAGCAGACTGATCGAATACCAGAGGCATTCCATATTCTCTTACTTCTGACCGTGTCTTTGATGAAGAGCCTTGGTCTACTTTGAACTTTTTTCTTGCCCCCTCAAATATATGTCGTACTTTCTTTGCATCAAAAGTTTGGGTTTTCTCTGCAGCTTTCTTGATTCCTGAGTCTTCTGTAGTCTTTCCTTGGGTCAGTCTGTCTTCTCTTATAACAACGCCTCCTCTAATGATAACAACAACTCTAGATTCTTTTCTGTGAGTTTCAATGTATATTAGTTGCAATTGCGGGTTCTACTGAGGTCCTATCTTTCCTGAAGCTTAGCTAGCAATGTTATACATTCATCGATAACATGCTTGAAGGAGTTACAATAGCTACAAGTGATACAAGGGTTGTGATAGTCCCTTGCTAGTTTTCCTAGCCATTCGCAGTTATAATAGATGATCTGTCATTGGCCGCGACCAATACCTCCTCCTCCTCCTCATCCTCCAAATCCATTGCGAGGATTGAAGTTTCCTCTCTCAGGGGAGTTATACTACATAGTGTTTCCTTCATGTAGTACTTCACCTTGAATTTTGTATATGTCTCTTGACCTTTCATACATGAGGTCATAAGCCCTACAATCTCTATAATCATGTCCCATGGACTTACAGAATGTGCAATACAAATTTTTGGGTGTCTGAGCATACTTTTTCATGTAATAACACTCACCAGGGCGATGTCTATTTCGACATACCTCTCACCAGGGTAAAGTGACTTGCTTCAAAGGGCTCAGAGCTCTAGAGGCCAAGTATTCATGAATTAGGGGGCAGTGCTCCTTGTCATGGCCTTATGATCTGCATCTGAAACTCTAGATGTCTTCTCTTTTATCTTTTCCCTTGTCTTTCTCCATATCTTCGACCTGCAGAGATAAACTAGTTAGCTGACTCAAGATCTGACTCATACCTGAGCTGGATTCTTCCATAGGGGTTGATTCTAGATTCATGGCGATCTCCAGTGACTCAGACTGCGAAGCAATCTTATGTTGCATCAGAGGAACTATGATGTGTGGTAAGAGGGCAGCAATGAACCATACTTTGTTCTGCTCATCTAGGATTTGAAAAGTCAATCGGCTTGTTAAGGTCTTGAATCTTTGATTGAATTCCCAAACAGGTTCGACTACCTTCTACTTGATCTCTTTCATCTTTGTGATACATTATGATTTCGATTTAGGTTTCTTGAATTCTGCAATCAATGCATTCTTGATCTGATTCAACGACTTAGGATGTGCAAGTCCTTGGACAAGCTTCATGTACCATCTCAGTGCGCGATCCCTTCAGGTAGTACTAAACTGAGTTCTTTTAACATCTTCATCGGTGACATTATTAATATTCCATACGTCTTCACATAGGAACCAATGTTGATAAGGGTCTTCATACCCATCTCCCCTAAAGATAGGGAGCCTCATCTCATCTGCCATAGATCTTCCTAGGTTTCCTGTCTGAGTATATGATGAACTGCTAGTAATAGTACTCTGAGGGCTCTGGTGACTCTGACTATTCAGATTGCTTAGTGTTGTTGAAACAACAAGAGGGATAATAATACTTACTTCAGTAGTCTACACAGTTCCTTAAGTTTTTGGTTCTTCCTAGCGAGGTGATTTGATTTTTCCTTCCTCTATCCTAGTGAGTTCTGAATGTTCTTCGTCTGTCAGATCTACCTCTTCTCCACTATAGAAACCATGTTCCTCGTAGTTCTACTTAAATAGGTTTGCAAGATGAACTTGTCTAAACTCTCTTCCACTACACATATGTCCAACTTCTGTGTCGTTGTCGCTGTCCGAATTTTTGAACATTAGCTTTTTCAAATCTGACCAATCTACTATATTTTCAAGATGTTCTTCTCATGCAATAACATCTTGATTTTCATCTTCAGAAAATGCAAAAATTTTCCTATGGGTCCCTTGAAGAAATATCTCTTGGCTTGGATATATGACTCTACTCTGTCAACAACAAACTTGGTGATGTACCCTCCAATGGTGCTATCAAACCAATGGTCTACTGCTCGTGACACAACGTTATCAACTCTCTTGACCTTCTTTCTCAATGTCGATGTCCAAACTACATGAGGTCTAGATCTGATCTCAAACTAGGTATCTACTAACCTAGCTAACCACTCATATAGCTACTGATGGATTCCTCCAAAGAAAATATCATGTATATCAGTAAAGATAGATCTCTCCAACCAATCGTTTGTACTAAGATTAGGGTTCTTGTTCTGGGCTTCAACGAAGCCCTTCTCTTGATCCTCTATCCACTTTTGAATTTATGTCTTTGATGGAAACCACCTTGACATTCCCTCAAGAAGATTCATGTCCCATCAATGGAACCGTTTGTTGGCACAAGGGCAGACCCAGGGTTCAGCTCCTAGAGCGCACCAACAATCCCTAACTGCTATCCCTTTCAGCTACACCTGCGAAGCAGATGTAGTTTCACCCGAAGCAACTATGGGGGGGTTGCAGGACAGAGATGCCTACAACCAAGGGAACTATCAAGTGGATCCAGCACTAGAACAATACAACATGCATATATCACTTATCAGCTCAGATCTATTCCACACATCTATTAGATCTACCACAGTAATGCAATAAAAACATATCAAGGCAAAAGAACATAGCATCAATCACACACACAAGACAAGGTATACGTGGTTCACCCTCTCTCTAGGGCTACGTCCATAGAACTGTGCTTTATAATGTATTAAGATGAAGCGTATAGTTCTTGTCTGCGCTCTTAGCTAGAAGATCTTATTTCTTATCCTCTCTATCTATCCCCTCCCTGCGTACCCAGCTGCAGGGTTGATCTTCACACCCAATTGAAGATCTTACAATAAAGAAGGATCTCTTACTCAACACTTCTCTCTCTCACGATATTACTCACTTGATAACCCAACAACAATCATAACACCAACAATAGTAACAACAATGAAAAAAACCCATCCTAGGTCCTCTTGACCTCTATTTATACATTACAATCACTCACCGACATCCTTAGGCCAAAACCTAGGTGTCAAAACCCTAGATACGAAAACCCTAGGTCAACTTGACCCGTGTTTTCAGGGCTTCACCAGCCTATCTTTCCTTCTTTCTCGCACGGTGCTCCAAAGTATCGAGTGGTGACTTTTTCCGCTTGTTGAGTCGTCGATGATATTTCTTACTTGCAGATCAGTCATCCTCGATTTCCTCATCCAATGGCTTGCTTCCTTTTACTTTGCTCCGTCTTTTCTGCTCTTTTCTCACTTCGATCAAGTAATAGTCACTATCTCTTCCACACAGTTCACATTTTTCTTTACTTTGCTCCGTCTTTTCTGCTCTTTTCTCACTTCGATCAAGTAATAGTCACTATCTCTTCCACACAGTTCACATTTTTCCTTTTCTTCTTTGAGCTTTACTTATTTCCATAACCAATGGACAACAAGTGTGGCATAAAAATCATGGAAACAACATGGTTGGGTCTTATTTATGAGAGATATAACACATCTTGTTTGAGGTATGTTTTGTGAGCTAGGGTTTGGCTCTTGAGATGGTATTGGATGTTCAGTATTGCTGCATATATCAGATTTGTTGAGGGATATAGTTGGCATTTTGTTGTTGGTATTTGGCATATGGGTATTGGTCTTTTGGTTGTGATGTGTTTCTGAAGTTGTTGGTTTATCTTGAGGCTACATAACAATGAGGTTGTGGCACATGGTTTGATGTAAGAGTTTATAGTATTTGGTTTATGGATAGAGTGATGAATTGTTAGATAAATTTTGATGGTTATATTGGTGTATGTATTTGGTATATGGTTGAGGTACATGTTGGGTACATGGTTGAGACAATTAGTTGATGAGTGGCACATACATGAGGTGTATAGTTGATGAGTTTTTTAAATAATAAAGTAAATGGAGAACTCCCTAAAATAAGGAAAGTGTAATGCTACATGAAAGTATAAATAAGAGGAAAAGCTCTCTCATTTAATCACACTTGAATATCATTGAATATCTATTTTTTGAAATGTTATTTGGGCATGTATTATTGATAGAGAAAATTTGCAGCAGAAAAAGTGTGGTAGGAAAAGTGCGGCTGGAAAACTGTGGCAGAAAAAGTGTGACAGAAAAATCATGCATAAAAAGTGCGGTAGAAAAAGTGTAACAGAAAAATCACGGCAGAAAAATCGCAGCAAAAAAAGTGCGGCAGAAAAATCACGGCAGAAAAAGTGCAGCAGAAAAATCGCGATAGAAAAAGTGCGGCAACAACATGGTTGGGGTTTATTCATGAGAGATACGACACATCTTGTTTGAGGTATGTTTTGTCAGCTAGGGTTTAGCTCTTGAGATGGTATTGGATGTTCAGTATTGTTGCATATATCAGAATTGTTGAGGGATACAGTTGGTATTTTGTTGTTGGTATTTGGCATATGGGTATTGGTATTTTGGTTGTGATGTGTTGTTGAAGTTGTTGGTTTATCTTGAGGCTACATAACAGTGAGGTTGTGGTACATAGTTTGATGTAAGGGTTTATGGTATTTGGTTTATGGATAGAGTGATGAATTGTTGGATAACTTTTGCTGGTTATATTGGTGTATATCTTTGGTATATGGTTGAGGTACATGTTGGGTACATGGTTGAGACAAGTAGTTGATGAGTTGGAACATACATGAGGTGTATAGTTGATGATTTGGCACATACATGAGGTGTATAGTTGATGATGTTGGTACATCTTGATGAGTCAAGGTTGACGCATGGTTGATGCATGGTACATGTTGGTTCAGGTTATTGGTACATGTTGTTTGGTGCAGGTTGATTGGTACAGGTTGTTATAGGTTATTGGTACAGGTTGACAGTGACAGGTTGACAGTGGCAGTGGTTGATTCAGTGACAGTGACAAGTTATCTACATTTGGAATTTATATTTCAGGGCGGTTGGACGGGGCAAGGACAAGTGGTTGTAGACACCTTCTGGTTGTAGCCGAAGAACTTAGGGGGTTGTAACCTCCTTTTGGTTGTAGCCATAGAATTTGGAGCTTCCCTCAGGTTATAGCCTAAGAAACTAGGGGGTTGGAGCCTCCTTCTAGTTGCAGCTGGAAAACAAAGGAAGTTGGTGCTTCCAATGAATGTAATTCTTCAAGACATATAAGAAAAATTGTTCTGTGGTTTTCTCCTGCTTTGGGTTTTCTCGTAAAAACACTGGTGTACTATGTATGTGTATGATTTCTCGTTTGTTCATTTTTTATTTACTCTATAATTATTGGATGATAATGCTACATTGATATAACACTTGCATTATATGGTTAAAAATGATTAAATTGTTCTATTACAGATTCACCCCCCCTCATAGTAATCCAATAACACTTTCTCTTAAAATGTTCGATATGTACCCACATTAGATCTCAAAATTTCAAAAGAATTGTCAGGCTACCAACCTTTATTACCATTTGAATCAACAAAACTATGGTAATCTTGAAATGCTTCTCTTAATGATTTCCAAGCATAGAAATAAAATTCTAAAGAATTTCAAGTAATTCCTTACATTTTTTAGGTCTGATAAACCAATTCAATCTTAATGGATGTTAATCATCATGTGTGTGTGTGTTTTTAAATTCATTTTTTTATTTTTATTTATTTTTCAAATAA
>JASDQU010735373.1:328563-355193 GCA_032191745.1 Picea mariana
AAAGAAATGGAGTTGAACTAATCTTCTCCTTCAATGCATCAAAATATTTTTGTTTCTTTCCTCCCCATTGGAAAACTTTCTTGATGCTTGTCACTGCATGTAATGGAGCTGAAATTGAAGAGAAGTTAGCAATAAACTTTCTCCAATATTGGGATGCTCCCAAAAATCTTCTTACCTCTGTCACATTGTTGGGCTTGGGACAATCCAAAATGACTTTGACCTTGGAAGTATCAATTTTAAATTCTCCTCCTCCAACAATATGCCCCAAGTAAATAAGTGAGGTCTTTCCAAACTCACATTTAGACATCTTCAAAAACAATTTTTCTTTCTTTAAGACATCCAAAACTTTCTTTACATGCATAACAAGCACTTCACGAGATTTCCTAAATATCAAAATGTCATCCTTGTAGAAAATCACATAATCATCAAGAAAAGGCCTTAAAACATCATTCATGACTCTCATGAATCTAGCAGGAGAATTACAAAGTCCAAATGGCATTACAATCCACTCAAAAAAAACTTTCTTTGTTTTGAAAGTTGTTTTCCATGTGTCTCCTTCAACAATCTTAATATGATGATATCCACTTCTCAAATCCAACTTAGTAAAATAATTAGCATCTTTCAATTGATCAAGCAAATCATCAATTCTAGGAAGAGGATAACGATTCTTTATCATAATCTTGTTCAAGKCCCTTAACTCTACACACATGCGTCATGTACCATMTTTTTTGGCACTAAAARAATTGGTGATCCACATGGTGATGTKCTTGGCATGATGGTCCCTTTGTCAAGCAACTCTTGAAWTTYKTTTTTTTATTTCAGCATTCTCCATTAYGAACATCATGTACATACCAATGTTTGGAAGAGGACAATCTTGCTTCAATTGTATCTCATGTTGGATAGCCCTTTTTGGAGGAAATCCTTTTGGTTCTTGAAACATCTCATCATATTGGTTAACAACCTCATATTGATGATCAAATTTTCATCACAACCTTGGAAAACTTCTTTTTCAACATTGTCTTTGGGTTTGATCATCAAGAGGACAAAATTCTTATTAGCATTGACTAATCTCTTCATGTGTCCAGTATTTACAAGTTAAATCCAACTTTTTTGTATGTGCTCTAACAATGTACTCAACTCCATTTTTAAACAAATTATACTTGTTCTCATGATGATGAAAGATGGCTCTTCTATCATATAAATATGGGCTTCCCAACATAATACCACAAATATATAATGCATTTGCAGTGATGGAAAATCTAAATTTACACCTTCTTGTCATATGCAATTTGGCATTGTCACATATCCATCCTAGAGGGTATGGTTTAGTATGTGGAGTAGTTTCCAAATTTAATTTCTTGATAGTGTCTTCAGATATGAGGTTTGTTTGAGATCCATTATAAAAAAGAGTATCTATCTTGGTATGCTTTGAAATAACCCTTATGTGGAAAAGCTCTATTCTTTCTTTTTCATGATGAGTTTCATTGAGGCTACTACTACTTGAAGAACTAGTACTTGCAATGTGTTATTGGACTAATCAGTAAGTGCGGGCACAAACTAATCTCCCTAACTTCCACAAGAAGCTAGAATAAAACAAGACAGAAAACAAACTTCACCTTAGACTTCATTGTCATATAAACTAGTTTAAAGAGGTACACATGACATACCTTTTAAACGACGCTTGATCCTCGCTAGTGTTGTCCTTATAGATCCTTCTTTGAGTTTGGGGGATGGTGAACCTATTTAACAAGCACAAAACAACAAAGACAGAGAACAAAGATATATATATATATATATATTCCAATGAATTCTATGTATAAGATCAATGAGTTATACAATAAAAGTTAAGACACCTTTATAGGGAAGAAATGTATTGCTGCATTATATTAAATGGAAAGTGGAGAATACAACCTATGTCTTGATGTTTCAAGGTCCCTTTAAATGGCTCTTTGCTCCAACACACACACATTTTCTCCAATGCCTTTGATGAAGAAGATCCACAATATGATTTAGAGAACTAAAGAAAAGCTCTCAAGTATAATATGTAGTAGAAATATTCATGCATATGCAAGCCCTTGCAAACCTTAGCCTTTTCCATAAGAGATCCCTCTTTATATAGGGTGAAAGAGAGATGGATGAGGGGATTAGGATGATCCCACTAAATTAGATAAGCGAATAAGATCCAAACCGATTGAAGGCCACTTCATATTCTACAAGATTCCCTTCTAGAACATTTGTGAATTTTGACTTTTCATTTGCTTAAGCATTGTCACACCCTATGCACAGGAAGCATGTGATGACGTCACATTTCAATTTTAGTGCAGAGTGAGATGATTAGGTATAGTCACACCCCATGCATATAGCAGGGTGCGACAACCTTCCTTGTTATAATTCTGAAAGAGAAAAAGAAAATCACTTTTCTCATGGAGAAAGTCTATTTTAATATTTTCAGGGAACATGAGCACATGTTTTTAGTTGAGCACTGAGGTGACCAAAATAATGTGTAATAGAATTCCCCCCAAAGTATGAAACTGGAACTTGTGACAGCTGAAATACTTTGTAGAATGTGTGTGTCGAAAACAAGGAGCGCATCGATCGGGAACCTGCAAACAATCAAGCATATGCATAATAATATACCATCTTCTGAGGTAAGCATTCCCATGCTCATACTACAAGTGAATCTAATCATAATTTTCAAGTGATTCATGGACACTAAATGTACATTGTTGATCCATGTCATCATGATTCAACATAGCCACTAGAAATACACTGTGGATCTATGCTCTAAAGGAATTCAAATTCGGACATAGCCACGAGACATACACAGTGGATCTATGTGTCAGTACAAACTTATGAATACTCTGTTGCAACCTGGATCAAAATGATGAGATCCAAGGTTTTCATTTTCATCATCTCTAAGTACGAATCTAGCCATGTGATTACAGGTGTTGAAGTGGAACATGGCAGAAACCACTTGATTACTGGTCATTAATGAAAATCATTAACAAATGAGAGGGAAATCACCATTGATGTCAATGAATCCCAAGGTACTCTAGTAAAATTCAATGAATGTGAATAAATGAGTTGAATTTGAACACTCGATGGAATCTTCCAATCAGGGGTCAATGATGTGAACCCACTATTTAAAATGAAGAAACCTGCCATTGAGGCATGGAGGCTCTAAGGTACTAAATGATTTCTAAATCTTGTTCCTGGATAATGAGTTGAAGTTGACAGGAAAAGATTTGTCATAGGAGGGCCTTGATGTGTCCCCCATCAATGACACAAAATATGTAACAGATTTGAAGTAGATTAGAATATGAAGTGATTTGGAACTGACTCAGGGAAGGCCAACATGGTAGAAAAAATTATAAATGCAGATGGCTGACTCGATAGAAGGCTTATTTAGGTTGGACTTTTCTTGAACATATGAACGGAACGACAGTTGTCTTGCCAGCATTGATTCAAGGAGGACCCAACATATGAACTTGTGGATGGTCAAACGAGAGACAAATGGATTTCCCAACTCGGATATAATGATGAAGGGGGTTGTCATGTTTAAGAGATACTATTACTGCCACTAACACAAATACAAAGACACCTTTCTTTTCCAATTTTCCCCCACCATTTATGGCGAGTACCTCTTTGTTTTTATGCAAGTTTGAGGAGGATAACATATGCTTGTAAATGTAATCTCATCCTTTGAACAAGTCCCTCAGATTATGTTTAACGAACCCTAAGAAGGAGTGGTTCGATCCCATATGGGTCTTTCTATGTTTTTTTAATTAGTCCAAAGAAAGAAAACTCAGGGGTTTTTCATTTTTAGAGAGTCTGAAAAACACTTAAAGAGAATTCCATAAGGTCATTTTTCTTAAGTTAGTCTAACGAGACCGAAAAATAGATAACCTTCCACTCCTCAGACGTTTTCTTCTAATACTTTTACTAGCATGAAAAGAACAAGATCGCTCAACCATATTTTCATGTTTAGGGATCTTGAAAAGATCATAAAGAATACTCCATAGGTTTCATTTTTCGGATTACCAATGCGAGTTCGAAAAAATGACAAAAGATTACTCGATTACATTCTCATGGTTTCACAAGCGTGAGAAAGAATTAAGACTGTTCTCGGATTTTTTCCTAAAAAACCCTAAAAGCATCTGTACATAAGAAAAATATGAAAAAACGATTAAAAAAGGGTGGACCCATGTTCAAACATCTCATCCCTATACCTTTTAATCTGCAAAAGTGAACACTTTCCAAGTTGGTTAGACTTTAGGGCATGGATAAAATATAAAAATAATATAATTTTGTAATAAAAAATTGTAAAAAATAATAAAATAGGCCCAAAATAAAATAATCCTCTCTTTGCTAATGTAAAGCCAAACTTCATCTCCAACTTGGAAACTATGATCAACATGATGCTTGTCATTTCTTGTCTTGCACTTGGCTTGGCTCTTTTCCAACTGTTCTTGTACCATTTGATGCACCAATTGAATTTGTTCAATGAACTTCTTTGCTCTATCAATGTCATATTTTCCATCAATATCAATATCTTTCCCAAAGATAAAGTCTAAAGGAGATTTTGGCAAATAACCAAAACATGCCTCAAATGGAGATGTTTGAGTCGAAGAGTGCTTATCCCAGTTGTAAACATGTTGAATGTAGTGTAGGTGTTCATCCCAAAGCTTAGGATGCTTGTTGCAATAACCACGAAGAATATTTCCTACTGTTCTATTCACCACTTATATTTGACCATCGGTTTGTGGATGAAAAGTTGTGCTCTTTTTCAATGTGGTGTCCATGAGTGCCCATAAGCTTGACCAAAAGTTCCCAATAAATTGAGAATCTCAATAAAAAGTAATGGATTTGGGCAACCCAAAATGTACCCAAACATGCTAAAATAACATTTTTGTCGTTTGTTCAGTTGTAACCTACTTCTTGCAAGGCATCAAAATACACATTTTGTTGAAATGATCAACCACAACATAAAGATAATCATGATTCTATTTAGACATAGGTAGACCTCGTACAAAGTCCATGGAAATGCTTTCCCAAGGATGAGAAGGAACCGAAAGTGAAGTATACAAACCCAACTTTCTATTGCTAGGCTTGCTTGTAGCACATAAAAAACATCCTCTTTCATATATTGAAACAATTTCATTCATTTTATGACAATAGAAATACCTTTGCAAATTAGCCACCATCTTGCCTACACCAAAGTGGCCATCAATAAGAGAAGAATGTTCTTCCCTTATGATGTTGACTCTTTCACCCTATGGAATACATAGCTTTCCAAGATGATACCAAATCTTATCATGCACATGGTAATCTAATTCCTCAACTTGGTTAGAATGACACAAAGCTGCATAAACCTCTTTAAAATCAGCATCTAAAGCATATTGTTCAACATAGCTCTCATGCATGGTAGAATTATGTTTAAGAATAATTGAAGAACTAACAATAGGCCTAGAAAGAATATCAACAACTTTGTTATAAATGTCTTTCTTATACCTTATAACCAAGTGGAATTGTTGTAGAAAACTCATCCATATGAAGTGCCTTGCTTATTGTAGCTTTGTTTATGATTGTAAGTATTGCAATGGTTGATGATCTATGTGAATTATAGTTTCTTTTCCCAAAAAATAATGTTTCCATTTTTTCACACTTTGCACCAATGCATACAACTCTTTATCATAAGTAGGATAGTTAATCATAGCACTATTAAAAGTYTAAGAATGAAAACAAAKGGGCTTACCATGTTGTAACAAKATTGCTSCCATTGCATAATTKTTTTCATCTGTTTGGATCTCAAATGGTTGTCTSAAATTAGGATGTGAAAGAAATGGAGTTGAACTAATCTTCTCCTTCAATGCATCAAAATATTTTTGTTTCTTTCCTCCCCATTGGAAAACTTTCTTGATGCTTGTCACTGCATGTAATGGAGCTGAAATTGAAGAGAAGTTAGCAATAAACTTTCTCCAATATTGGGATGCTCCCAAAAATCTTCTTACTTCTGTCACATTATTGGGCTTGGGACAATCCAAAATGACTTTGACCTTGGAAGTATCAATTTTAAATTCTCCTCCTCCAACAATATACCCCAAGTAAATAAGTGAGGTCTTTCCAAACTCACATTTAGACATATTCAAAAACAAATTTTATTTCTTTAATACATCCAAAACTTTCTTTACATGCATAACATGCACTTCAAGAGATTTCCTAAATATCAAAATGTCATCCAAGTAGAAAATCACATAATCATCAAGAAAAGGCCTTAAAACATCATTCATGACTTTCATGAATCTAGCAGGAGCATTACAAAGTCCAAATGGCATTACAATCCACTCAAAAAAACCTTTCTTTGTTTTGAAAGTTGTTTTCCATGTGTCTCCTTCAACAATCCTAATATGATGATATCCATTTCTCAAATCCAACTTAGTAAAATAMTTAGCATCTTTCAATTGATCAAGCAAATCATCAATTCTAGGAAGAGGATAACGATTCTTTATCATAATCTTGTTCAAGTCCCTTAACTCTACACACATGCGTCATGTACCATCTTTTTTGGCACTAAAAAAATTGGTGATCCACATGGTGATGTTCTTGGCATGATGGTCCCTTTGTCAAGCAACTCTTGAATTCGTTTTTTTATTTCAGCATTCTCCATTATGAACATCATGTACATACCAATGTTTGGAAGAGGACAATCTTGCTTCAATTGTATCTCATGTTGGATAGCCCTTTTTGGAGGAAATCCTTTTGCTTCCTGAAAAATCTCATCATATTGGTTAACAACCTCATATTGATGATCAAATTTTCATCACAACCTTGGAAAACTTCTTTTTCAACATTGTCTTTGGGTTTGATCATCAAGAGGACAAAATTCTTACTAGCATTGACTAATCTCTTCATTTGTCCAGTATTTACAAGTCAAATCCAACTTTTTTGTATGTGCTCTAACAATGTACTCAACTCCATTTTTAAACAAATTATACTTGTTCTCATGACGATGAAAGATGGCTCTTCTATCATATAAATATGGGCTTCCCAACATAATACCACAAATATCCAATGGAATAACAACAAACTCTACCTCATCTATAAAATTTGCAGTGATTGAAAATCTAAACTTACACCTTCTTGTCATATGCAATTTGGCATTGTCACATATCCATCCTAGAGGGTATGGTCTAGTATGTGGAGTAGTTTCCAAATTTAATTTCTTGATAGTGTCTTCAGATATGAGGTTTGTTTGAGATCCATTATAAAAAAGAGTATCTATCTTGGTATGCTTTGAAATAACCCTTATGTGGAAAACCTCTATTCTTTCTTTTTCATGATGAGTTTCATTGAGGCTACTACTACTTGAAGAACTATTACTTGCAATGTGTTATTGGACTAATCAGTAAGTGCAGGCACAAACTAATCTCCCTAACTTCCACAAGAAGCTAGAATAAAACAAGACAGAAAACAAACTTCACCTTAGACTTCATTGTCATATAAACTAGTTTAAAGAGGTACAAGTGACATACCTTTTAAACGACGCTTGATCCTCGCTAGTGTTGTCCTTATAGATCCTTCTTTGAGTTTGGGGGATGGTGAACCTGTTTAAGAAGCACAAAACAACAAATATAGAGAACAAAGATATATATATATATATATATATATATTCCAATGAATTCTATGTATAAGATCAATGAGTTATACAATAAAAGTTAAGACACCTTTATAGGGAAAAAATGTATTGTTGCATTATATTAAATGGAAAGTGGAGAATACAACCTATGTCTTGATGTTTCAAGGTCCCTTTAAATGGCTCTTTGCTCCAACACACACACATTTTCTCCAATTCCTTTGATGAAGAAGATCCACAATATGATTTAGAGAACTAAAGAAAATCTCTCAAGTATAATCTGTAGTAGAAATATTCATGCATATGCAAGCCCTTGCAAACCTTAGCCTTTTCCATAAGAGATTCCTCTTTATATAGGGTGAAAGAGAGATGGTGAGGGGATTAGGATGATCCCACTAAATCAGAGAAGCAAATAAGATCCAAACTGATCGAAGGCCACTTCATATTCTACAAGATTCCCTTCTAGAACATTTGTGAATTTTGACTTTTCATTTGCTTAAGCATTGTCACACCCTATGCACAGGAAGCATGTGATGATGTTGCATTTCAATTTTAGTGCAGAGTGAGATGATCAGGTATAGTCGCACCCCATGCATACAACAGGGTGCAACAACCTTCCTTGTTATAATTCTAAAAGAGAAAAAGAAAATCACTTTTCTCATGGAGAAAGTCTATTTTAATATTTTCAGGGAACATGAGAACATGTTTTTAGTTGAGCACTGAGGTGACCAAAATAATGTGTAACAGAATGCCCCCCAAAGTATGAAACTGGAACTTGTGACAGCTGAAATACTTTGTAGAATGTGTGTGTCGAAAACAAGGAGCGCATCGATCGGGAACCTGCAAACAATCAAGCATATGCATAATAATATACCATCTTCTGAGGTAAGCATTCCCATACTCATACTACAAGTGAATCTAATCATAAGTTTCAAATGATTCATAGCCACTAAATGTACATTGTTGATCCATGTCATCATGATTCAACATAGCCACCGGAAATACACTGTGGATCTATGCTCTAAAGGAATTCAAATTCAGACATAGCCACGAGACATACACGGTGGATCTATGTGTCAGTACAAACTTATGAATACTCTGTCGTAACCTGGATCAAGATGATGAGATCCAAGGTTTTCATTTCCATCATCTCTAAGTACGAATCTAGCCATGTGATTACACGTGTTGAAGTCGAACATGGTAGAATCCACTTGATTACCGATCATTAATGAAAATCGTTAACAAATGAGAGGGAAATCACCATTGATGTCAATGAATCCCAAGGTACTCTAGTACAATTCAATGAATGTGAATAAATGAGTTGAAGTTGAACACTCGATGGAATCTTCCAATCAAGGGTCAATGATGTGAACCCACTATTGAAAATGAAGAAACCTGCCATTGAGGCATGGAGGCTCTAAGGTACTAAATGATTTCTAAATCTTGTTCCTGGATAATGAGTTGAAGTTGACAGGAAAAGATTTGTCATAGGAGGGCCTTGATGCGTCCCCCATCAATGACACAAAATATGTAACAGATTTGAAGTAGATTAGAATATGAAGTGATTTGGAACTGACTCAGGGAAGGCCAACATGGTAGAAAAAATTATAAATGCAGATGGCCAACTTGATAGAAGGCTTATTTAGGTTGGACTTTTCTTGAACATATGAACAACACGACAGTTGTCTTGCCGGCATTGATTCAAGGAGGACCCAACATATGAACTTGTGTATGGTCAAACGAGAGACAAATGGATTTCCCAACTCGGATATAATGATGAAGGGGGTTGTCATGTTCAAGAGATACTATTACTGCCACTAACACAAATACAAAGACACATTTCTTTTCCAATTTTCCCCCACCATTTCTGGTGAGTACCTCTTTGTTTTTACGCAAGTTTGAGGAGGATAACATATGCTTGTAAATGTAATCTCATCCTTTGAACAAGTCCCTCAGATTATGTTTAACGAACCCTAAGAAGGAGTGGTTCAATCCCATATGGGTCTTTCTATGTTTTTTTAATGAGTCCAAAGAAAGAAAACTTAGGGGTTTTTCATTTTTAGAGAGTTTGAAAAACACTTAAAGAGAACTCCATAAGGTCCTTTTTCTTAAGTTATTCTAACGAGACCGAAAAATAGATAACCTGCCACTCCTCAGACGTTTTCTTCTAATACTTTTACTAGCATGAAAAGAACAAGATCGATCGACCATATTTTCATGTTTAGGGATCTTGAAAAGATCTTAAAGAATACTCCATAGGTTTCATTTTTCGGATTACCAATGTGAGTTCGAAAAAATGACAAAATATTACTCGATTATATTCTCATGGTTTCACAAGAGTGAGAAAGAATTAAGACTGTTCTCGGAGTTTTTTCTAAAAAACCCTAAAAGCATCTGTACATAAGAAAAATATGAAAAAACAATTAAAAAAGGGTGGAACCCTGTTCAAACATCTCGTCCCTATACCTTTTAATCTACAAAAGTGAACACTTTTCCAAGTTGGTTAGACTTTAGGGCATGGATAAAATATAAAAATAATATAATTTTGCAATAAAAAATTGTAAAAAATAATAAAATAGGCCCCAAACACCATTTTACCATTTCATTTGCAAATTTACCCAATTAGTGCCCAAAAAACCTCTTTTCTCCCCAAATTTCAACTTTCAATTTCCAATCGTGCAGTTGATCACTTTGCGAACAGTCTCTGTCAAACGGGTAATCTTCTTCTTCTTTATCTTTTCATGGTTTCAAATTTTGTTTTCATTCGTCAAATTTGGATGTTAGGTCGATTTTTTGGGGCTACCTGCGTGTTGAGATCATTGCAGGTCCATTGTATCGTGAACTGCAACGATCTTTCATCGTCATAGGAGACCCCATAGGTAGGGTGTGACGACGTCGCTCTGCATGAAATCACATCCCTACGACGACCATAATCAAAATTTTGAAAAAATAAATTTAACTAGAAAAACCTCTAGGAATGAAATTTTTATGTTTCTAATCTTCTTTTAGTGTTCCTTGGTAGGATTTCCTTAGTCAATATGCTCGAGTGGCGTGAGAGAGAGCATGAGGAAGAGGATTATTTTTCTGGGAATGACCTGGGCACAATTATGGCACTAAGGCAATGTGGGTTACTCAAGTTTTTCAGGATTCAGGGCATTGGATCCCAACTGAGGTTGCTAGAGTATTCGGTTCACATGTGGGATGTGAAAGAACAAGCCTTTCACATGGGTGTCCATACACTCACAATAGATATAGAGGATATCTACTTTCTGACAGGTTTTTCTCATCATGGTTCACGGGTATCACTCACAGGCAGTAGGGGTGGAGGAGAACCTATGGATTACTATGTTCACCACCATTATGTGCGAGGTACCAAAAAACACAGTGGCAAGGTAGCCATCATAGATGTTCGATATTTACCATTGCATACCATCCTTTACACCATTACCCGCATGGAAAGGAGTGCAGCTCCCCATATGTATTTTCAAATCCATTTTTATTATGCGATAGAGTGCATGGAACCTAGGGTCTTCAACTGGTGTGAGGGTGTCCTGAAAATCATGAAAAAACAACTCACAAAGTGCCAAAATGATAAGTTGAAACAATTTGGTTACGGGTCCATTTTGGTATCCTTCTTCTTGGAGAGAGTTCATGTCCTACATCTATAGGTGGAGTGGGGTATATCTTCTCCACAAGATCCATGGATGAAGAGGTGGGTGGATCTAATGGCTCGTCATGGTGGCATTCTTATCGTCAAGTATGATGATATTTTCTTCCAATGGCCGAGGAATCAACTACTCATGGTGGAAGACTATTCATATGATGGGATGAATTTTCATGGGGATAATTATATATCTCATCCTGAGGGATCTAAGTGGGGGGAAATAGGTAAGAAGGAAACTTTTGTTTATATAATGTTTTTGATATTTTAATTATATAAAATGTTTTTTTTGTCATATATCCAAGACTAATCAAGTGCTTTCAATAATGTAGATGTGTGGCCTTATCGTCCTCCGGGATCATCTCCCATATAGAGGTGAGGAGAGAGAGGTGTTGTAGCAGGGGTAGATGCTATGGATCTTGAGGCTATTGAACAGAACCTAGAGGGACTAACCATGAATGTCCCTGATGCCACGGTGGATGAAATTCCTAGGCATTATCAATGCCACACAGTGGGCGTATCTGCATCTATTCATCGATTGCTCCGTAAAGTGGCATGGGAAATCGCTTGTTACAGTGAGCAACGTCCTTGATGTTTTTTGTACATGAATCCATGAGCTTCACTTTTTGATAGTTTGGTCTTTGGAAAAACACTTTTTTGTAACTTTATCATTGTAAATATAAAGTTCCTACCGGGTTACTTGTCTTTGTAAAAAGTGTGATTGGGTTTATAAATGTCTCAAATGTCCAATGCATATGTCATTGTATTTAGACATCTAGGAGCACGTTGATACTCAATGTAATCAAAATGTCTTTCCAAGAGGCGAATTCATAAATATACCCTTAATAAAGTAGGACTTCAGATGGAATAAATGTTACTCAACTGTAATACTACTAATTGTGAATCAAGTCGTACAATAAGATGATGGATTCCAAGTGAAACGATGTTTGTTAACAACTCAATAATTGCACTGTATTACGTGATATTATTAGTTGCACGACCAAGGCAAACACCATGTAAACTGATCAATTCATCCGTAGGTGCATAGATTTCCCAAGTAGTAGATGCTAAGTTTTGAGTACTGCAACTAGCACAATCAACAAAGGTGATATAGGGTATCGAATACATCGATATCTAGAAACCAAGAACAATGCAAGGTAATCAGCTTGAAAGGAGGAACCAAAAACGAAAAATCACACAAGAGTATGGTACACTAAAAATACACAACACTCATGCAAAAATGATTTAAGCATAGTACTTCTTCAAGTAAAGCCCATTTATGGGTTCACGTAAAGGAATCCCATCATAATCTACTAGCTCATAATCCCCTTTCTTCAACACTGATTTCACAATATAAGGGCCCCGCCACATGGGCTTGAATTTTTCGGCCCCTAGTAAGTCGCAATTATGTTCGTAAATAAGAACCAAATCACCCTTAGAAAAAACATGTGGTTTGACATGCTTGTCATATTGAGATTTGACACACTTTTTTTTAGTTTCAATGACTAAGGAAACATCACGAAGAGTCTCATTTGATTGCATCAAATACAAGAGACGTTCCTCTTCAGTTGAGGTGTTAGGGATAAGTTCGACATCTAGTTTCAAGGATGGGATTTCACATTCAATTGACATAATTGATTCAATGCCATATACTAATTGGAAAGGTGTGAACCCCATGGAAGACTTAACGGATGTTTGATAGGCCCATAATGCTAAGAAAATCATCGTGTTCCAACTTGACTTGTGAATTCCTACCATCCGTCTAAGCATAGTAGTGGGAACTTTGTTGATTGCTTCAACCTGACCATTGGCCTGCCGATAATAAGGGGTTGAGTTTTCATTTCAAAGACCCAACTTCTCGGTAAGTTCAGACATCATGAAGTTGTGAAAATGACTACCATGTTTAGTGAGGATGGCTTGAGGGACACCAAATCTTGTAACGATATGATTGAATATGAATAACGTTGTAATTTTATCGGTATTATCAAATGTAGGCATCGCCTCGGCTCACTTAGTGAAGTAATCCATGGCTAAGATGATGTATCCATGCCCCCCGGTCAAGTGAGGGTTACATGTCATGAAGTCAATGCCCCATTTAGCGAATGGACCAATAGAAACTACAGGGTGAAGAGGAGCAGGATGATATCGGATCTTATTGTTGTAGGTTTGACAAGTGTGACATTTCTGGACGACAGTAATGCAATCCTTAAACAATGATGACCAGAAATAACTAGCTTGTAAGATCTTTTGGGCAGTGGCATACCTAGACATATGACTGCCACATGCTTCAGAATGACAGTCATTCAAAGCTTTGGCAGGTTCATCATAGGTGAGACATCGTTGAAATATGGAATCAATACCATGGCGGTAAGGGTATCACCAAGGATAATGTATTGACATGATTGATACCAAATATGACGACGATCTG
The DNA here is from genome assembly GCA_032191745.1 of Picea mariana. Lineage (NCBI taxonomy): Eukaryota > Viridiplantae > Streptophyta > Pinopsida > Pinales > Pinaceae > Picea > Picea mariana. Next base: position 342,286 of record JASDQU010735373.1, read on the forward strand.
TACTAGAAAGATCAGGCCAAAAAGTTTGGGTTTGGAGATAAATGATAATTTATCCATACCATGTCGTCAGAACTTACCAGAAAGAGAGATTCATCAGGTAAGGAATCTTTTGCCACAGTTTTTGTTTCAATAGAGGGAAGGTCACATATCAATTCGGAAAAAACCAAAGACTTCTTTGACTTGGCACGTTCAAACTCCAAATCAAACTCTTGGAGAAGAAATATCCATTTAGAGTATTTCCCCCCCAACAATTGTCGATTAAGGATTTGTTACATGGGGTTGCAATTGGAAATGACTGTGGTTTTGCATAATAATATGTAGTGACGAAAACGTTGAACAACTTGAACAGCTGCCAAGGCCAGTTTCTCCACATGTAAATATTTGGTTTCGATGGTCGTGAGACTCTGACTCAAATATTATAGAACATGTTCATCGTGCGAATCATCTTCTTGGACTAGAACCATAGCAATGGTAGAGTCTAAAGTAGCTAAGTACAAGAAATAATCTTGACTATAATTGGGTGGAAACAAAAGTGGTGTATGGGTCAAGGCTAGTTTCAAAGCTTCAAAGGATTTGTTGGTAGTTTCATCCCATACAAAATCATAACCTTTCTTAAGAAGTTGAGTAAATCCTTTCGTTAATGCAGCATAGTTGGGGATGAATCGACGTAAAATGTTTTCCTTCCCTTGCAAACTCTAGAGTTGGTGTAGTGTGGAAGGAGGAGGTAAATTGAGGATAGCCTCAACCTTCAGAGGGTCTACTCTAATCCCATGTATAGACACGATAAAACCAAGAAGTCATCTGAACTTCACACAAAAAACACATTTGTGTGGATTCAATCATATGTGATAATAATGACAACGTAAGAAAATGGTCAGTAGATGTGTCAGATGATCTTGACGGTGCATATAATGCTCTGGTAGATCGTCTAGGTAGGGTTGTATAATGTGATTAATGTCATAGAAAGCATAAGACATAGCTCATTGAAAATTCACACCAACATTTTTTAGACCAAAAGGTAGTTTCCGGTATGCGAAGGTTCCCCAAGGGAAAATAAAAGCGGTCTTATGTTAATCCGTAGGTAAAATATTGATTTGATTATAGCTTGAGAAACCATCCATCAAGGAGAATATTTCACTCTTGGCATAGTATTCAACAATCTGGTCAACGAAAGGGGTCATATAATTGTCTTTGGAACAAACTTTGTTTATATCTATATAATCTACAAAAAAACAGATCGTGCCTTGTTTCTTTGTAACCAGAACAAGATTGGACACCCAATCAGTCAAAGCCACTAGATATACAAAACCGGCTTTAAGAAGTTTTTCAACTTCGAGCTTAATAGCAAAAAATTTGCGTGGGTGTATTGGGCGAAGTCTCTGCCGAACAGGTTTAGCATCCGAGTAAGTCTTAATCTCATGTACAACGATATCTGGATCAATACTAGGAATTTCTTCATAACTCCAGGCGAAAACATCACAGAATTCTTGGAAAAGAGCTTTGTAACTACAGACCTCATCAATAGAACATGAGGCACCTTTGTGAACATTTTCCACGACTCTGGGTTTAATCGCAATATCAATAGGGATGGTAGGTGAAATATTACCCAAGTTCCCTTCATAAAAAGCATCGTGTGTTGATTAGGATCAAGGGAAATAATATAAAATGATAGACAGAGTCGAAATCTGTTGATAACTCTCTATGGTCTTAGGTTCTAGGAAGAGAATAGAATGATGATGTCGTAAACTTAGTACAATAAAAAGTTAACAATGCACCTTTTGAATTTTTTTTTTTTGGCTTTTTATGGTAAAACTTTGTTGTTGATATTGTGCACTATGGGTGCTATGGTTTTCCAAGACTTCAACAATTTTTCAAATGGAGTCTCCCAATTTTAAGTGTATTTTTTTTTGTAGTATATCAAAGTAATTACTAATTTTCTAACTTATAATTTTTTTATAAAATTAATTAATAATTTATTACTATTATTATTAGGTTTTAGCTTTTTTTATATTATTTTTGTAAACTGAAATAAAAATTTCAATATTTTTTTATAAATATGTGTATCATTATATAATTTGGTATTTGTTTAGATTATGAATTTCATAATTTTTTTGGTTTGATATAGAAGATGATCTCTTTTAGTGAATAAATATGAAATATGAAAGTGTCCAAAAAATTTCTAGTGTTGTCAAGTAGTATTGACATATTATTAGGCCTCAGTGTAAAAGTTATAGGTTTTGATTTTTTGGGAGGGATTTTTTTGTTTAATTTTGTGAGAAATTAAGTGAGAAAGTGTTCAATATACAAATTTCAGTGACTAAGTCTATATAATCCGAGTGCACTAGGGGTTTTTCAACAGGCTTAATCCATTTATGCAAACAAAAATAAAATTTAAATAACAGAAAATTGGGATGCCAAGTATTACTTCTCTAACAAATTGATTAGACTAAATACCGAGGCAATGAAGAAAGTGTGATATTATGCACTTAGCTTGGCAAAGTAAAAGATAAAATTGTAGGAAACTAAGAAATCATGGTGTTGCCAATTAGTTTTGTTGCATCTAAAGGTAATGTTATGTTGTAGATGAAGAAATTCTAGTGTTGCCAATTAGTCTTGTTATCTAAAAGTAATAGAGGTCGTGGTCGCATGGCCCCCATGCAGTCAGGCGCCGACCTATTTTCCCGCTCCCCTACTCGCAATCCATTGAAACTTTCCCACATTTTTGGTGGTCACGTGGCATATGGAATTGTAACCAAGGTTAACCATTGAACAAGATGCACACTAAGTATTGTGGTAATGTCATGTGTTAAGGGTCGAGCCAAGGGTTGGGAATAAGCCCCGGCCCTTTCCACATCTGCATAAACTTTGGTGTAAGTTTATATACCAGTTTTAAAAATTAAGGGTAAGAACCACCATGCAGGTGGGTTGGTATCTCGGGCCTTTCCAAGTCACTACCACATGTCCTGAAGGTCGTGGGTTTGACCCCTGCGGACTCCAAACTTATAAACAATGCAGGGGTTCCACGTGGCAACCCATGTCTGGGCCATGTGCAACCATACCATTGGTCCCCAACATTGCCATGTGTTGAAGCCCAATTGGTCCATCACATCACCATGTCATCCTCTTCCATGTGTCAATACGACCCTACCACATCAGTAGTATGGACTTGCCACATCAGCAGTATGACCCTACCACATCAACATTGTACGGACTGTACAGTTAGCAAAAAAATTGCTTGTTTAGCAAAGAGGACAAAATGCGATATCTCTCGCATACGAAATTCATTTGAACCCGTTCAAGTTGCATTGGGATCATGAGGAGGAGGCCTACGCACAAGTTCGTTTTGAATCAATTTCAAGCACTCTGATTTTTTAGCATATTTCGATTCCCTAGATCACTCCTCCCTATTGGGAATCATTTGGACCTCCAAAAGACTACTTTCAGTCTATCTGAAGATGAGGGTACAATTCCCTCACATTTCCAACCTCAATCCATTTATCCTTTCTTCGATTTGCGCCTCTTAGACCAACTCAAAGGTATTCCACATTCCCTTGTTTTGAAGTTCTCATTGTCGTGTCAAGGATTGCATCTTCATGTAATTATAAAAGATATTCTAGCGATAAATCATCTATAGAAGGAAACTCAACATGATCTCCTTGATCTTCAATCAAAGGAGGCTCATACAATCTCAAATTCTCAACATTGACAATTGCATAGATTTGCATATAAGGAGGAAAATCCAAATGGAAGGCATTGTTACCAATATTTTCAATAATCTTGAAAGGTCCATATCTAATTGGTTTCATTTTTTTATCTTCACCTTTAAGCCTCTCTTTTCTAATGTAAATCCAAACTTCATCTCCAACTTGGAAACTGTGATCATCACGATGCTTTCCATTTCTTGTCTTGTATTTGTCTTGGCTCTTTTCCAACTGTTCTTGTACCATTTGATGCGCCAACCGAATTTTTTCAATGAACTTATTTTCTCTACCAATGTCATATTGACCATCAATAGCAATATCTTTCCCAAAGATAAAATATAAATGATATTTTGGAAAATAACCAAAACATGCCTCAAATAGATATGTTTGAGTCGAAGAGTGCTTAGCCCAGTTGTAAGCATGTTGAATGTAGTGTAGGTGCTTATCCAAAATCTTAGGATGATTGCTGCAATAACCACAAAGAACATGTACTACTGTTCTATTCACCACTTCTATTTGACCATTGGTTTGTGGATGAAACGTTGTGCTCTTTTTCAATTTGGTGTCCATGAGTGCCCATAAGCTTGACCAAAATTTCCCAATAAATTGAGAATCTCAATCAAAAATAATGGATTTGGGAAAACCCAAAATCTACCCAAACATGCTAAAAGAACATTTTTTTCGTTTGTTCAGTTGTAACATGCTTCTTACGAGGCATCAAAATACACATTTTGATGAAATGGTCAACTACAACATAAAGATAATCATGATTCTATTTAGACATAGGTAGACCTCCTACAAAGTCCATGGAAATGATTTCCCGAGGACGAGAAGGAACCGAAAGTGGAGTATACAAACCCAACTTTCTATTGCTAGTCTTTCTTGTAGCACATAAAGAACATCCTTTTTCATATATTGAAACACTTTCATTCATTTTATGTCAATAGAAATACCTTCGCAAATTAGCCACCATCTTTTCTACACCAAAGTGGCGAGCAATAAGAGAAGAATGTGCTTCCCTTATGATGTTGACTCTTTCACCCTGTAGAATACATAGCTTGCCAAGATTATACAAAATATTATCATGCACATGGTAATCCAATTCCTCAACTTGGTTAGAATGACACAAAGTTCATAAACCTCTTTAAAATCGACATCTAAATCATATTGTTCAACATAGCTCTCATGCATGCTAGAATTATGCTTAAGAATAACTGAAGCACTAACAATAGGCCTAGAAATAATATCAACAACTTTGTTATAAATGCCTTTCTTATACCTTATAAGCAAGTGGAATTTTTATAGAAAACCCATCCATCTGAAGTGCCTTGCCTGTTGTAGCCTTGTTTGTGATTGTAATTATTGCAATGGTTGATGATCTATGTGAATGATAGTTTCTTTTCCCAACAAATAATTTTTCCATTTTTTCACACTTTGCTCCTATGCATACAACTTCTTATCATAAGTAGGATAGTTAATCATATCACTATTAAAAGTTTCATAATGAAAAAAAATGGGTTCACCATGTTGTAACAAGACTGCTCCCATTGCATAATTGCTTGCATCTAAAATGGTTGTCTCAAATTAGGAAGTGCAAGAACCAGAACTAAACTAATCTTCTCCTTCAATGCATCAAAAGATTTTTGTTTCTTTCCTCCCCCTTCAAAAACTTTCTTGATGCTTGTCACTACATGTAATGGAGCTGCATTTGAAGAGAAGTTAGTAATAAAGTTTCTCCAATATTGGGTTTCTCCCAAAAATCTTCTTACCTATGTCACATTGTTGGGCTTGGGCCAATCCAAAATGACTTTTACCTTGGAAGGATCAATTTTCAATTATCCTCCTCCAACAATATGCCCCAAGTAAACAAGTGAGTTCTTTCCAAACTCACATTCAGACATCTTCAAAAACATTTTTTTTTTCTTTAAGACATCCAAAACTTGTTGTACATGCATAACATGCTCTTCATGAGATGTCCTAAATATCAAAATTTCATCCAAGTAGAAAATCACACAAGCATCAATAAAAGGCCTTAAAACATCATTCATGACTCTCATGAATGTAGCAGGAGAATTACAAAATCCAAATGGCATTACCATCCACTCAAAAAAACCTTGCTTTGTTTTGAAAGCTCTCTTCCATATGTCTCCTTCAGCAATCCTAATCTGATGATATCCACTTCTCAAATCCAACTTAGTAAAGTACTTAGCATATTTCAATTGATCAAGCAAATCATCAATTCTGGGAAGAGGATAACGATTCTTTACCATAATCTTGTTCAAGGCCCTTAAATCTACACATATGCGCCATGTACCATCTTTATTTGACACTAAAAAAATTGGTGATCCACAGTACGATGTGCTTGGCATGATGACCCCTTTGTCAAGCAACTTTTGGATTTTTTTTTTAATTTTAGCATTCTCCATGACTGACATCCTGTACATACCAATGTTTGGAAGAGGACAATATTGCTACAATTGTATCTCATGTTGTATAGCCCTTTTTAGAGGAAATCCTTTTGGTTTCTGAAACATCTCATCATATTGGTTAAAAAGCTCATATTGATGATCAAATTTGCAAAACAACCTTGGAAATATTATTTTTCAACATTGTCTTTGGGTTTGATCATCAAGAGGAAAAAATTCTTACTAGCATTGACTAATCTCTTCATTTGTCTAGTATTTACAAGTGACAAATTCAACTTCTTTCTATGTTCTCTAACAATGTACTCAAATCCATTTTTAAACAAATGATACTTGTGCTCATGACGATGAAAGATAGCTCTTCTATCATATAAATATGGGCTTTCCAACATAATACCACGAATATCCAATGGAATAACAACAAGCTTTACCTCATATATACAATTTGCAGTGATGGCAAATCTAAGTTTACACCTTCTTGTCACATGCAATTTGGCATTGTCACATATCCATCCAAGAGGGTATGGTTTAGGATGTGGAGTAGTTTCCAAATTTAATTTCTTGACAATGTATTCAGATATGAGGTTTGTTTGAGATCGAGTATCAAAAAGAGTATCTATATTGGTATTCTTTGAAATCACCCTTATTTGGAAAAGCTCTATTTTGTCTTTTTCATGTTGAGTTTCATTGAGGATACTACTAGTTGAAGAGCTAGTACTTGCAATGGAATCCTTAACTTGAAAACCCATGGCTGTAATATTTGTTTCATCACCCGAATCAGAACGTAAATCATGTTGTGTAGTTGTAGTAGTCTTTGGTTTCCCCTTACGGATGAACTTTTTGGGTCTCATTTAAGGATGAAGTTTCCAAAAATGGTCTTCATCATGGCCATCCTTTGAACAGTGTTTACATGACAGTTTCTCTCCCTCTTTCTTGACTGAAGCATTATTTCTTCCATTTCCTTTTAATTTCCTCTTTCGCTTGTCTCCTTTAACAAAAGGCTTATTTCTTCCCTCTTGAGGTTCATTACTCCCTCTTGCTTCCAAATGAGTTCCCTGTACACAAAATCCATCTAGACTTGTAGGGTTTAACATAAGTATTGTGTGCCTCAAGTAGCTATGCAATCCTCCAATATATTTGAGTAAAGTTTCTTGAGAAGATAAATCTATACCCAAAATCAAAGCTCTTCTTCTAAATTCTTGAGTGTAGCTTTGAACACTTTTTCCTTTATCTTGTCTAAAGTTTTGCCAATCCATAATAGCTTTATGCATGTATGCTAATGGATAAAATTGTCTTTTAAGTGCAACAATAAAATCATTCCAAGAGGAGACAATTTTACCATGTTTCTTCATGTCCTCTTGAGTTTTGTCTTCCCACTAAATGAGTGATGCACTTTCCAATCTAAGAGAAGAAAATTGAATCTTAGTTTCATCATATTTGATCCTTTGTATCCTACAACACACTTCAATTTGATGAATCCAGCTATCCAATTTCTTAGCATTTACCTCTCCATTGTACATAGGAAATTCAAACTTAATATCAAGCTTAAGAAAAAGAGTTTGTAAAGGAATGTTACCATGTTCTTTTGGAGAATTTGGAGGTGGCTGTGAAATGGTAGAAGAGGTGGAATATGGAGGTGAAGGAGGTGGAGTGTCACCATTCCCTCTATTTCCTTTTGGAGTTTTATCACCACTATCTCCATTAGCCTTTGGAGGGTTTGAGCTTTCACCTTGCATCCTTGCATTTCTTTCTTCAAATAAAAATTTCACCATCTCTGTCATATCATGGAAATATTTTCTGAAATTTTCATCCTTTGAAGTAACAGTTTCATGACTCTCCTCATGAGCCATACTCGGTGAATATCTCCTTGAATCTTGAGTTGATTGTGTAGTTCTCCTTCTTGAAAGTTGAGAACTTGGCTCTACAAGTTGACCTTCTCCTCTTGTGAGCTTCAACCTTGTATGCATCAAAAAACAAACACTTGAAAAAACCAAACCTTCAAAAACCTATGCTCTTATACCAACTTGATCTGAAAAGGAAAAGGCTCGAGTCTCTTTAAAATTGCAAGTGAAATTGTGTGTTCTTGGTTAATACAATCAAGTTACAAACACATGAAAATTAATGCATTTTTTACTTAATCATGAGTAGCATAAACAATCATAAACAACCATCAAAGTAAACACATTAACACAACAAAATTAAATAAGAGTAGAAGGTATGAGAGGAGCTTGTATTGAGAATTATTGTAATAGAGCTCTGCTCTGTTGGAGGTTTCCTCCTCGAAGGGGAAAGTGAACATTGTTTCCTATCAATAAATGTATTATTTTGGTTTTGTGCTTTCATCTATTGTGTTATTCCACTGTTATTCTCTGCAATATTGTTTTTTTCAACTATTATAATAGATATGGTACCTTACAAGTGGTATTAGAGCACTTTCCTTGGAAGAACATTGTGGGTTATTTTTTTCAGGGTAGAGATGTATCCCAACGTCTTAAAGCTACAAATATCTGTCATTCAACACATAAATCCACGGTCAGGGAAGCATACACATAGGAACTACAAGTGGTACTTAAGCACTTGTTATTGTCCACCCTTGTAACCCATGTTGGTACCCCGTCAAGTGGTAGAGCATCGGACAACACTTTTATATGCATCGACATAGATATCATGAATCCGTCCATAGATAAAACAATCGACCACTTGAATGCTATAGTTCCACCGAGAACAAAAATCGGGAAGATACTCTCTAGTTCCTGGGTAGTCGGGTAGTATGGCTAAGGGAACAGTCTAGCCTCTTTAGTTGGTGCCCTGAGATATTGGGCCGAGTACTAATGCTGGACCCCACACATATATCAGAGAGCTATAACATAGGGAAAACCCTTGTCTGCATAAACCTTGAATACCCTAACCCTTGGGATGGAAACATAAACATAACAGACAATGAAAATGAAAAGGCTTGGGTCTCTTTAAAATTGCAAGTGACATTGTATGTGCTTGGGTAATAGGATCAAGTTACAAACACATAAAAATTGATGGGTTTTTTACTTAATCATGAGTAGCATAAACAATCATAAACGGCCATCAAATTAAACACACTAACAAAACAAAATGATAAAGGAGTTCAACCCTCTCTTGGGATACACCTCTTAGTCCAGCTTCCAATGGATCATTCTCATTAATGCTCAAAGTGTCAAAATCAATGCTTTACAATGCCGAGAATGAGAAATTGATGGCTTCAATGGCTCCAAAACATCCAAAAACCCCTAGATGGGCTCTTTCTGCACCTGGTTTGGCCAAAAACTAAGTTGGAATAACTCCCTGGAAGTTTCTCCTAATTCTTCATTGTCTCTGCTCGCCAAAACGCACCTAGAATCACTGAACCCAACCTTTGTGTGTTTTTCATTCTAAAAACTTAGCTCCCATACCCATCCCACAAAATCAGGAAAATTTTTGAACCGTTAGAGGCATAAGTGCCTAGAAGGGTGAAGGTCGTGGTTGTGTGGCCCCCATGTGGCCATTGTTGACCTATTTTCATGCTCCCCTTAGCAATCCGTTGAAACTTTCCTACGTTTTTGGTGGTCACCTGGCATACGAAATTATAACTGAGGCTAATCGTTGAACAAGCCATGCACTAAGTATTGTGGTAAGGTCATATGGTAAGGTTCAAGCCAAGGGTTAGGGCTAAGCCCCGACCCTTTCCACATCCGTATAAACTTTGGTGTAAGTTTATATACTAGTTTTAAACATTATGGGTAAGAACCACCATGTAGGCAGGTTGGTAGCCCAACCCTTGCTAAGTCACTACCACCTGTCCTGAAGATCATGGGTTTGACCCCCACGGACTCCAAAATTTTAAACAACACAGGGGTGCCACGTGGTAGCCTGTGTCTGGGCCACATGGAACCATACCATTGGTCCCCAACATTGCCATGTGTCTAAGCCCAATTGTTCCATCACATCGCCACGTCAACCTCTGCCACATGTCAGTACGACCCTGCCATGTCAGCGGTATGACCTTTCCATGTTAGCATTATGACCCTACCACATCAGCACTGTACGAACTGTATAGACTGTACAGTTAGCGAAAAATTCGTTTGTTTGGTAAAGCAGAAAACACATGATATCTATCACATATGATGTTTGTTTGAACCCGTTCAAGTTGCATTGTGATCTTGAGGACGAGGCCTATGCACGAGTTTGTTTTGAACCAATTCCGAGCATATTTTGATCCCCTCGATCACTCCTCCTTATTGGGAAGCTTTTGGACCTCCAAAAGACTACTTTCAGTCTATCTGAAGATGAGGGTATAGTTCCATCACCTTTCCAACCTCAATCCATTTGTCCTTTCTTCTATTTTTGCCTCTTATACCAACTCGAAGGTATTCCACATTCCCTCATTTTGAAGTTCTCATCCTCATGTAAAGGATTGTATCTTCATGCAATTATGAAAGATATTCTAGCGACAAATCATCTATAAAAGGAATCTGAACATGCTCTCCTTGAACATCAATCAAAGGAGGCTCATACAATCTCACATTCTCAACATTGACAACTGCATACATTTGCATATAAGGAGGCAAATCCCAATGGAAGGCATTGTTACCAATCTTTTCAATAATCTTGAAAGGTCCATATCTAATTGGTTTCATTTTTTTACCTTCTCCTTTAATCCTCTCTTTTCTAATGTAAATCCAAACTTCATCTCCAACTTGGAAACCTTTATCAACATGATGCTTGTCATGTCTTGTCTTGTACTTGGCTTGGCTCTTTTCCAACTGTTCTTGTCCCATTTGATGCACCAACTGAATTTGTTCAATGAACTTATTTTCTCTACCAATGTCATATTGACCATCAATAGCAATATCTTTCCCAAAGACAAAATATAAACGATATTTTGGAAAATAACCAAAACATGCCTCAAATAGATATGTTTGAGTCGAAGAGTGCTTAGCCCAGTTGTAAGCATGTTGAATGTAGTGTAGGTGCTTATCCAAAATCTTAGGATGATTGCTAGAATAACCACGAAGAAGATGTACTACTGTTATATTCACCACTTATGTTTGACCATCGGTTTGTGGATGAAACGTTGTGCTCTTTTTCAACTTGGTGTCCATGAGTGCCCATAAGCTTGACCAAAAGTTCCCAATAAATTGAGAATATTGATTAGAAATAATGGATTTGGGAAACCCAAAATGTACCAAAACATGCTAAAAGAAAATTTGTGTCATTTGGTCAGCTATAACCTGCTTCTTACAAGGCATCAAAATACACATTTTGCTAAAATGGTCAACCACAACATAAATATAATCATGATTCGTTTTATACATAGGTAGACCTTGTTGGCAATTTTAGTTATTAGAAAGAAAATCCGCGTATACTTGTCATTGATGGCAAGAACGTGTGGTCGCAGTGATGAAAACAGCATTGAATAACAGCACAGTAATAATCGAGAGGAGAAGAGTCAGTGACCGTAGGATCTTATTCAAATTTCCCGAAAGAATAATAGCCGTCAGATCTGCGGAAGTTGCAAGGGAGATAAGCCATCGGAGAATCGGGGATCGCGATTCCAAAGTGCAAAGTTCACTTGACATTGAAAACCCCGAAATCGCGATATGCAATTTCGCGATTTAATCGCAGCCGTTAAAAACAAGCAGAGATTTGGACCGTTTATTCGTGTGGACGCGTGGCATCCTGGAGGCTCCATCGGAGAATCGGCGATCGAGAGTTTGAAATGTCCAAATCACTCGTCAATGAAAACCCCGAAATCGTGAAACGCGATATTACGATTTGATCGCAACTGTTAATCAAGAAGGGATCTGGACCGTTTAAATTGTATGGACACGTGGCAGCCAGGAGGCCTCATCGGCAATTCGGGGATCGGGGTTTCATAAGGCAAAGATCACTCCACAACGAAATCCCCGATTTCGTGATATGCGAAATACCGACGGAATCTGAACCGTCAGTTCAACAAGCGACCTAGACCGTCGATCTACTTCAACAGAACACGTCAGCTAAGTGACACGTGGCAGTGTTTAACACGTACCAAATCACGTGTGACGTCAGCAGAGGACCGTTGAATCTCTGCATGGAATATCGGGGATCAGGGATCGGGATTTCATTATGTCAACAACACAATACATCAAGGATTCCGAAATCGCGAAATGCGATTTCGTGAAGTGATCACAGCCGTTGGTTAAGTATGAATCTGAACCGTTGATCATCTCCTGTGTCAGAGTTTCGGGTTTCGCGATTTGGAAGTGACAAGAACTTGCGACATTAGAAATGCCGAAGTCACGATACGCGATATCGTGACATAATCGTAGCCTGTTGGCCACCCAAGAGTCAGTGGAGGACAGGTGTAAGGAGAAGATAGGAGGTCGGGAATCGGCATATCGCAGCTCCAAGGAACGTATGCACATTATTCTTGTAAACCCTGAAACCCCGACGAGTGGTATGGTAGTGGTCATTTGATAGCTGGTCATATTGGCAAATAGCCAGAAGGGGCTAAGCTCGGAAAAGAGCAGATCGGGAAATCACCGGGTGAATGCATTGATGCATCACAAACCCCGTAGTCCCGACGGAGTTAGCTTGAGGTCATGGGAAATGGTCATATGGACCATTATGTAGCCGGATGGGGATAAAGTTCGGGAATTCGGGGATCGGGAATCCTGGAGGCATGAACATCATGACATCGAAAACGCGGAATTCGCGATGAGTGAAATCCCGATGGGATCTGAACCGTTGGATCAAACCTTGATCGGAGGGTTGCTGTTCCTCCTCATTT
>JASDQU010735374.1:19641-32741 GCA_032191745.1 Picea mariana
GTTTCTCATATATGTGAATGATGCAGAAAGTGCCATTGTTTAATTCCCTGCATTATTGTGATCATCATTCAGTGTCTCTACAAAGAGTTTAAAAGAACCATAATTGTTTAAGCATGGTAACAACTGATTCACCCCCCCCCTCTCAATTGTCCAACAAGACACCATAAAAAAAATTGATGACTTTTCAATTGAAGTTGTTCCTAGAGAAGAAAGTTATTTCATTGATGTCTTAGATATCTCCACATCCACCCTACAACCTTTTAAAGGGGTCCTTCAAGGCTTGTGCAAAATTGAGGTGGTCTTCAGACCATCAGTCCCTGATAACCTAGAACATTGGCAGTTTTTTGACGATGATGCCTAGATACTTACATTTTTGTAGAGTAGTACAGATTTCTTTGATTCCTAAGTAAATTTTATAGAAAACTCCGTGAACTTGGAAGTTATATACTTTCCTAAAAACACTCTCCCAAATGGATGTATCCCCTTAGAACGAATGTTTGACATACATGACATGTATAAGGAAAAACCTATTGTAGAACAATATGATAAGGTTTTAGAGTTTAACATAGGCTCAGGGATTGAACCAAGGATGGTAAAAATCAGGAAAGGGAACCACTAAGGTTGAAAGAGATGGCATACTAGATCAGATTCTCTAGTTTAAGGACATATTCACTCAGACTTAAGATTACCTAAAAGGTTATAGGAGTGATGTTATTCAACACGTCATCCCTCTCGTAGAAGGAGCCAAACCATTCAGATAAAATATAAGGCATATTAACCCTAAGCTAGAACCCCACATTCACAAAGAGCTTCAAAATATAGTTGATGTTGGGATCATAGTTCTCATCAGGTATTCCTCTTGGATGTCTAACTTAGTGGTGGTATGAAAAATCAACACAGACATTAGACTATGTTTTGACTTTAGGAACCTTAATCAATTATCATTGAAGGATAACTACCCTCTCTCAAACATGGAGAATATATTACAGAGAGTTATTGGTGTTGGGATGATTTCTATGTTGGATGGTTTTTCAGGATACAACTAGGTTTTAATAAAGAGGGAGGATCAAATTAAGACTGCATTCACCACCCCATGGGGAACCTTCATGTACTTGAGGATGCCTTTCGGTCTCATGAACGTCAAATCTACTTTCCAAAGAGAAATGGACTTTTATTTCAGGGATCCGATAGAGAAGATCATATAAATATACCAAGATGATCTAATATTTGTATCGAAAGAAATGAATCCACATATCTCAAACCTTAGGATGATATTTGAGCGTTGTAGGAAATATTGCATCTACATTAACCCTAAGAAGTCAATATTTGGTATCGATAAGGGAAATTTGTTAGGACATGTTGTCTTAGAAGAAGGTATTTCCATCAATCCTGAAAGATTTAAGTCTATGAAGAACATACAACCACCTACCAACAAGAAATCCCTACAATCATTCTTTGGAAAAATAAACTTTATAAGATGATTCATCCCAAACTTCATTGATAAGGTTAAACCAATGAATGATTTATTGAGAAAAAATGTCACTTTCAAATGGAATAATGATACCTTAAGGTCCTTAAAATATATTAAGGAATCAATCAGTATGGTACCTATCATGTTTAGCCATGACTACTTTCGTGACTTCATAATTTTCTCATTTTCCTCTCAAGACACTATAGTCTGAGTATTATTGCAAAATAACAAGGATGATTATGAGAAACCCATCGCCTTCATGAGAAAAACCCTTAGGGATGTTGAATTAAACTACTTAATTACCGAGAAGCAATCCTATGCCCTTGTTAAGTCCCTTAAGAAATTTAGAATTTATGTTGGATACAACAAGATCAAAGCTTATGTGCCTTACGCCATTGTCAAAGAAGTTCTTTCTCGGTAGGATTTCCTTGGGAGTAAAAGAAAGTGGGTGTCTAAAATTCAAGAATATGACTTAGAGATCAAACCCACTAAGATTTTCAAAGGACAAGGTGTATCCCAGATGTTGACCAAAAGTAATGAAGAATCCATACAACTAGGGGGGAATGAACAAGTTAACATGATAGTGAGTGAACTAGAACATGATGAATGTTATGTTGACATTATTTACTACTTGAAGAATATTTCATGCCCTAACCACTTGGTAGATCACATGAAGGAAGCATTGAAACTAAAGGCCATGAAAAATCATTTGACCTAAGATGGACTACGTTGGAAGAACCCTGATGGAATCATCCTTAGTTGTGTAAACAAAGATGAATTCTACCAATTGATTAAGGAACTCCATTTAGGTTATTGAGGTGGTCACTTCATTTCCTATGCCACATCCCATAAATCCTATGATAATAGGTCTCACCCCTGGTAATTTTTTCCAAATAAGAACAGGAAGTGACATATGTGTATTGACTAAAGAGATTAATAAGGCCACTCTAAAATATTACTTCCCTTTTCCATTCATTGATGAAGTCCTAGATACCCTGGAAAGCAAGATTTTTTTCTCTTTTCTTGATGGATTCAGAGGTTACATCCAGATTCAAATTTCCCCTGAGGAACAATACTAGCCTACCTTCACCTGTATGTGGGGAACTTATGCCTATCAAGTGTTACAATTTGTATTTTGCAATGCCCCTACCACTTTCTAAAGGGAAGTCATGAGAATCCTTTTTGACTTGATTCACGACTGTGTAGAGATGTGATCCAGATTTAGGAGTGGAATGAACTAATTAAAATACAGAATACAATAAACACAGAGATATGGAGGATAACATAAATATCTAGTGAACAATACCTTCTATTAAATAATGAAATAGGCTGAAATTGTAAAACTGCAGAACTGAAAACTTGCTCAAATGGTGGTAGTTATATATGAGAAGAGATGTGGCTACTACGCGCATTCGTATGAAAAGAATGGATTACAATGAGGCTCCATAGCCCTTTTTGATATTACTCATGAATTTTGAAAACCCTGGACATCCAAAAACCTAACCCTAGAAGGTAAAACGCCAAAAGTCATGTGGGCCCTATGGGTAAGTTGGTGTAATTTGGTACCTCAACTTCCTAGGGCCATAAATTTTGCATACGACCTCTTTTTTAGGCGCGTGATATCCCATTGGAAAGGTCTTTCAGAGAACTACACATTTCACCGTCAAACTATGACTTCAACTATAGTTTGACTGTGGAGAGCCAAAAAAACAATGTTTAGGGTCCCAAAATGGCCCCGGAAGTACAACAAGATGTGTTGACATGAAAACATACAAAATAAACCAGTTGGATTAGGCGAGAGTCCACCTATATCTAGTTGGAGGATGTGTAGGGATTTAGACAACCCCAAAAGTGTAGAACCCACAATTACAAAGCAGTAAAAAAGAACGTGCTGAACAAAAATGGACATGGGGAGCCAGTTGGAATAGGTGGGTGGCCACCAATATCCACCTGGATCAATCCTCCCTCATTAGGAAGCAATGGTCTCCATTGCATTGAGTTCCCCCATCAGGTGAGGAAAATTTTGTTGGATTTGGCCCTGGGTGATCCACTTGCCTTGGTGTAGGAGTTGCCCTTCCTTGACAACCTGATAAAGCTAGATCCGTTGCTGGCGAGTGCCCTTGACCTGTGTGTCCACTATCTGATCAGTGAATGCATGTTCCATGCAGTCAAGGTTGATTTATATTGGTGTCGGTTGTTATGTGATCGCAAAAGTGTCCAATAATGGTGGAAAATATGGTCGAAGGAGGTTGACATTGAATACTAGATGCAGACCAAGGAAGAGTGGAGTGTTGATCTCAAAAGCATTGCTACCCATAGCCTTGGTGATAGTGTCAGGCCCATAAGGAAGTGGGAGAAGCTTCTGATGGGGCCCAGTGAGATGCTCCTTCTACAGATGTAACCAGACTTTGTCACCAACCTAAAACTGGTGTGGTACCATGTGTTGATCGTGGCACTTCTTGTACATAGCATTGGATTTCTGCAAAATATTCTGGACCTATTGGCAGATGTGTTGAATTCATTCAATGAATCTGGTGGCTTTTTCGATCACAAACTGATCAAGGGAAGAGTTTGTCTATGCGGTGGCAAGAGGGAGTGAAACATAAATGGGTCCTAAGGGTTGGAATCCCAGACCCACCTAAAATGGGGTATGGCCAGTGGAACTATGGAGAACCATGTTGTAACTGTGTTGGACATATGGGAGACTCTTGTCCCATGTATGTGGATGCTTATAATTTTTCATGCGCAGGATGTGCACAATCATTTGATTGATGACCTCTGTTTGGCCATTGGTTTTGGGGTGGAAAGTAGTGGATTTTGTGAGCTTGGTGTCCAACAGAGACCAGAGACTCGACCAAAAGGTGTTGAGGAACATGTTGTCTCGATTGGAGATGATGGTCTGTGGTATCCCAAAGTGGACCTGTTACAATTGAATCCTCCTGCGGACAAGCGGATTCCCTCTTGGTCTCTATACTCCTAAGGACAAGACAGAAAAGTGCTTAACATGGACACTGCAATCCTTTTAGATCTAATCAAGCTAACATATGAAGGAGAAGAAGAAATATATGTACCTTATTAACGATGTTTGTCCTTGCAAAGTCCAGGCTGAACTTTGATCCTGAGCTCCCTAATAGGTCCTGTAGAACAAACAAAGATACAATGGACTTCCTATTCTATTGAGATTAGCTCAAATATAGATCTATCTACTGAATACAAACTCATGTGGAACAAACATAATTTTGAAATAAACAGGCCAAGCATTGATATATTGATAAGAACAAGTAAAAGTACTTACAATCCTTTGATGAAGGTGCAACAGCTTCTTCCAGTTCTCCTTGTCCAACCCCTTTGCTCAAGTAATATACATTGATTGCTTTGATGACATCTCACTTATGAGATCATAAGTTTCACATCTCCAATATTTTATGTTCATACCACTTATAGGATCATAAATTTGGTATCAATATCTAGTCTCTCCTCCTTTTTGTATGTTGCCTATGAGATCACATGATTCATACCTCCATCTTTTTCATGTACCTTTCACCATGAGGAGGCCTCCTTATATAACCTTGGAGAGGCCCAACCACTTGAGAGATATTTGGGATAAGTTGAGGATTCTTCTCCTTCAGTTGAGGATCTTCCTTAAGATCATGTCTTGACCTTCTATTTGAATCCAACCACCTTCAAAAATTGAGGGATTGTTCCCTGATTTGTCTCAAAAAACCAAAAACTAGCTCAGAAAAGGTATCGCTCCCCCAAAAGGGTGCACAGAGTGCTCAAACACTCCCCCAAACAAGCCCAGGGAGCGCTAGCACTCCCTGACAATGGGTAGGGGAGAGCTCCACTCCAAAATCCATTTTTGAGTTATTCTTTCAGCGGCAAAAGGTTTGTACTCCCTATCAAGTGATTTATCTTCTTCAAAACTAGTCTTTAAGGTGTCTTATGCGTTCTTATGATGTTGTTAGAGGCACCACATAGGAAATATGGCAGTATGATGTTTTTGACACTTGAAACACTTGTGGTCAAGATGCGACACTTGCGGACAGGATGCGACACTTACAACACTTGTAATGACGACACTTACGACACTATTGAAGTGAGTAATTTTGAGGTGTAACAAGACCCACACACGTTCGAAGAATATCTTGGAAGTATATGTCACTATGACATTGTTCTTACAAGATGTGAGGATGGAAATCTTTGAAAACTGATCAATGACCACAAACATGCATTCATTTCCTTGCTTGGTGGATGGCAAGCCAGACATGTAATCCATTGAGATGGATTCCCAAGGCTTCTCGGGAAGAGGAAGAGGGGTTTAAAAGAATTTATTCTTGATGGCTGGATTGGAAATGGCATAGGAAGTGCAAGATCTGATATACTTGATGACGTCCTGTCGAAGTTTTGGCCAATAAAAATGTTTCTAAAGAACGGCCACAGTTTTCTCTGCGCCAAAATGTCCTGCCACCTGACAGTAGTGGGCTTCCCAAATCAGCTTTTCACGCTCTCTTGTAGGAACACAAAGATGGACCAGGTGGCATAAGAGTATGTCCTGGATGTGAAAATCAGTGATAGTTTCACTTGTACCCAAGAGTTGATATGTGGTGGTGAAGTCTGGATCTTGTTGATAAAGTTGGGGCTACTCAGATGCTTCATGTCCACAGGAATGGAGCACAATGGTGAGTGCATCCATAGGGGTCGAATGAGGAAGTCGACGACATGATTGGAGATACATGTGTTATACTTGATGTTGAGATGAAATTGGTGTAGGTAGGTGGACCACTTCTGATGGCAGTTGTTTTGCAATTTCCCCTATGTCTGTATGAATTGCAGAGGCTTGTGATCAGTGTGTATGATCGTCTCTTTCCCCAAAATGCAATGTTTCCATTGACAACAGTCTTGTACAATGGAATACATTTCCTTTTCATAAGTGGGGTATTTTCAGACAGTATCGAAGAGTGTCTCACTATGGTATGCCATCGGATGCCCATGTTGAGTGAGAACTGCGCCCACAACATAGTCAAATGCATCAGTATCAATCTCAAATGGTTGATGAAAATCGGGAAAGGAGAGTACTGGAGATAAGCACACATGATGCTTCATATCATTGAATTCTCATTGTTTCTCCTTCCCCCACATGAACTTGGTCCTACCACCACCCTTGGTCACTTGGCTGAGGACCCATGCAATATGGTAGAATCCCAACATGAACCATCGATAGAAGTTGGCTAGCCCCAACAATCTTTGAATCTTGGTTAGTGTGGTCATGGATGGCTAGTCACGGATGACTTGGATCTTATATGGATCAACATGTACCCCATTCTCATCAACAATGTATCCCAAGTATTGTACCTTGTTCATTCCAAAAGAGCATTTTTCCAAGTTGCCATACAGCTTGTGCTACCACAGAGTTCTCAAAACCTGTTGAATATGCTGTGTGTGATCCTCCCACATTCTGTTGAAGATAAGGATATCATCAAAATATAGCACCACAAAGGAGTCAGTGAAGGGTCTTAATACATCATCCATCAACCACATGAAAGTGGTTGGTGCATTTGTTAAGCCAAAGGGTATGACAAGCCATTCATAAAGACCTTCTTTAGACTTGAAGGTTGTCTTCCATACATCAATTGATTCGATGGGAACCTGGTGGTATCCAGACTTTAGGTTAATCTTGATGAAGAAATTTCCTCCCTTGAAATGGTCAAGAAGGTCATCAATCTTGGGAATGGGGTAGTGGTTCCTGACTATGATTTTGTTTAAGGCTCTGTAATATGTGCAGAGTCACCAAGTCCTGTCCTTCTTATGCACCAGTACAATCGGGCTTCCACAAGGGGAGGAGTTGGGTCTGATGTGCCCATTTTGAAGAAGCTCTTAGATCTGATGCCTAATTTTGTCATTATCCATTAGCGAGCGTCAATAGACTGGTCCATTCGGTATAGGTGTGTCGGGGGTCAGGTCAATTGGATTCTTGACTTGGCAGTGTGTCGATACCCCTGTAGGTGAGGAGAATATGTCTCTATATTCTTCCACGATCTCGTCCACTCTCTTCTGCTGCAAAGAGAGGTGTTGTGTATATTCCAACGATGTGGCGAATAAATTCTACTTATTGTGACCATGAATCACAAAGAAGACAAACTTCCCAGTCTATGAAATGACCTTACTGCATTTCTTAGTAGAGATTAAAGAAGTAGCAGTAGGTGGTGCTACCTCTAGGATCCTGTACAATTGTCTACCCAAAGTAATAATAACATTGCAGGGTCTAGACTCATACACAACATGATGCTTCCATAAATATGTTTGTCCTAAAAGAACATCACAAACTTCAAGAGGATTGATATCACACAGTATCTCATCTTTGAAAGGCTTGATTTCATAGGGAAGACGACATTGTTGGCTGACACAGAGATCTCTTCCTTGGCGAAGCCAACCGATGGTGTAGGGTTCAGGTGAAGTGTCATTGGAAGGTCCAGCCGCTTGACGACCTCTTCTGAAATCAAGTTCTTCTTACTACTGTTTTCGATAATGAAATGAATCAGATCCCCCTTGACGCACATCTATGAGTGAAATAGGTGTTCCCCTTCCTCTAGTTCTTCTAGTTCGTTTGGTCGGACTTTGGTGGTAGCAAAAGTGGCACTGGGTTCAGCATTGATAATCTGCTTTCCTCCTTCAATATTTGACTTAGAATCATAATCGACCTCTGACTTGGAAGCCTTCACCTCGGCCACAAGGGATTGTTTGAAGCAGCATTCTTAAGTGTTGTGCCAAGGAATTTTATGGTACTCACACCATTTTCCCGTGTCCTTCTTCATCTTCTCATTTCCCTTCTTGTGTTGTGGCTTGGATTGATTGTCCTGAGGTTGGACATCTCAAATCGGAGTCAATATACTATTCCATTATTTAGAGGTGTGTCGAGGGTTAGGTCAATTGGATTCTTGACTTGGCAGTGTGTTGGTACCCCTGTAGGTGAGAAGAATATGTCTTTGTATTCTTCCACGATCCTGTCCACTCTCTCCTGCTGCAAAGAGAGGTGTTGATCTAGATTTTATGAGAAAAAAAAAATGAATACATATTATTAACAGGTTCTTAACACAAAATAATAGAGATACAGTAAAATTGGTTTACTATTCAATAACGAAATAAGCTGAAACTGTAAAATGCAGCGGAAACAAGCTTGTTGGAATGGTGGTGGCTTATCTCTGAGAAGAGATGTGACGATAGTGCGCATTCGCAAGAAGAAGGTTACAATGAGGCTCTAAAGGAATTTTTACAATAATTAAGAATTCCCAAAACCATATACATCCAAAAACCTAACCCTAGGAGATGAAGCGCCAAAAGTCATGTGGGCCCCGTTTGGGTAAGTTAGTACATCAACTTCCTGGGGTCGTAACTTTTGCATACGATCTTCGTTTTAGGCGTGTGATAGCTTGTTGGAAAGGTATCATTGAGGAGATTCATTTTGGGGGTCTCAATCATTCCTTTGGTTATTATTGAGGAGCTCAATCCTAAAAAAATTTCATTTAGTCCCTCAAAATGGCCCCGGGAGTTAAAACTGCTAAAAATAGTAAATTGCCAAAATTGTCAGAAAACTGTTTTGAGATGGTTGGAAAAGGTGGGTGGCCACTAGTATCCATCTGGATCAATCATCCCTCCTTAGGAAGCAATGGTCTCCATTGTGTTGAGGTCCCCCATCAGATGAGGAAATTTCTGTTGAATTTGGCCCTGGGTGAGCCACTTGCCTTGGTGCAGAAGTTGCCCTGCTTTAACGACTCGATAAAGTTGGATCCCTTGTAGTCGAGTGCCCTTAATCTATATATCCACAATATGATCATTGGATTCATGTTGTATGCAGTCAGGGTTGAGCTCTATTGGTGTCAGTTGTTCTGCTACTTCTGAGGTGTCCAATAATTGTGGGAAATAAAGGCGAAGGAGATCCACATTGAATACTAGGTATAGAACAAGGAAAGGAGGAATGTTGAGCTCAAAATAATTATCCCCCACATCCTGGGTGATAGTGTACGGACCATAACGGAGTGGGAAAAGCTTCCGATGGGGTCCTGTAAGGTGTTCTTTCTGCAAGTGAAACCAAACTTTTTCGCCCACCTGAAACCTATGTGGCACCCGATGTTGATCATGGCGCTATTTGTACTTGTCATTGGACTTTTGTAAGATATCCTGAACCTATTGGCGGATGTGTTGGATCCGCTCAATGAACCGGGTAGCTTTTTCATCTTCAGTTGGAGCAGGAGATGAGTCGATCGAGGTGACCGCAAGGGGAAGTGCAACATCTATGGGACCCAATGGTTGGAATCCCAACCCCACTTGAAAGGTGTTTTGGCCAGTTGAGCTATGTAGGGCTCGGTTGTAGCTATGCTGGACATAAGGAAGGATCTCATCCCTTTTGAGAGGGTGTTTTTAATTATACATATGAAGGATATGTACAATCATTCTATTTACAACCTCGGTTTGGCCATCTGTCTAGGGGTGGAAGGCCGTGGATTTGGTGAGCTTGGTGTCTAGCAGTGACCAGAGGCTCAACCAGAATGTGCTGATAAATTGACCATCCCAATCTGAGACAATGGTTTGTGGGATTCCAAAATGTGCCCAGACTCCTTCAAAGAAGAGCTTGGCAGTGGCCTCTACTGTGATGCTCTTCTTGCAGGCAACCAGAATCACCATCTTAGAATCGCCATCAACAACCACAAAAACACAGTCATTTCCCCACTTGGTGGATGGGAGGCTCGACATGTAGTCCATTGAGATGGATTCCAATGGCCTGTCAGGAGTAGGAAGAGGGGTGTACAGGCCCTGTTTCTTAGTGGTCAATTTGGAAATAATGCAGGCAGTGCAGGACCTGATATACTTGTTGACCTCCTGTCGAAGTTTCGGCCAGTAGAAATGTTTCTGTAGCATCACCACTATATTTTTGACATTGAAGTGTCCTGCCACCCGATTGTAGTGGGCTTCCCAAATTAGCTTTGCTTGCTCACTTTATGGAATATAGATATGGCCTAGATGACACAACAACCCATCCTGAAGATGGAAATTATTGACAACTACATTTGCACCCAACATTTGGTAGGTGGTGGTGAAGTCGGGTTTTTTCTCATAGAGTTTGGGCCATCCAGATGTCTCATGGTCACAAGATTCTAGCACCATGGTGAGTGCCGCAACTGGCGGTCTACTGAGGAAATCAGTGACGTGATTGGTGCTTCATGTTTTATACTTGATGTTGAGGTGGAATTGTTGCAAGTATGTGGACCACTTTTGATAGCGGTCATTCTGCAATTTTCCCTGTGTCTGCATGAACTGCAGTGGCTTATGATTAGTGTGGATGACTGTCTCCTTCCCAATAATGTAATGTCTCCACTGGCAGCATGCTTGCACAATGGAGTAAATTTCTTTGTCGTAAGTAGGGTATTTACAGAAAGTATATGATAGTGTCTCACTATGATAGGCCACGGGGTGTCCGTGCTGAGTGAGAACGACGCCCACAGCATAGTCTGAAGCATCTGTCTCAATATCAAAGCGATGTTGCAGGTCTGGTAGTGAAAGTATTGGGGTTGAGCACTAGTGCTGCTTCAAATAATCGAACGCTTATTGTTGGGATCAGACCCATGCAAATTTTTCCTTACCACCACCCTTGTTTATTTTGTTGAGGGCCCATGCAATATGGGAGAATCCCAACACGAACCTGTGGTAGAAATTGGCAAGGCCCAAGAATATCTGAAGCTTAGTGAGTGTTGTTGGGGCTAGACAGTCATGGATGACTTGGATATTGGTTGGATCCACATGTACTCCATGTTGATCAATGATGTATCCCAGGTAATGGACCCTGTCCATGCCAAAGGATTATTTTTCCAAGTTGGAATATAGCTTGTGTTGTCGCAGGGTGTGCAGAACCTGTTGAATATGATGCAAGTGTTCGGCCCAAGTCTTGCTATAAATTAGAATGTCATCCAGATACACCACTACAAAATTATTGGTGAATGGTCATAGGATATCATCCATCATCCTCATGAAAGTGGCTAGAGCATTTTTCAAACCAAAGGGCATGACCAACCATTCAAAAAGGCCTTCCTTTGACTTGAAGGTGGTCTTCCATACATCCGTATGTTCTATCAGGACCTGGTGGCAGCCAAACTTCATATCAATATTACTGAAGTATTTAGCCCCCATGAGTTGCTCAAGGAGGTCATCAATTCGGGGAATTGGGTACCAGTTTTTGAATGTGATTTTATTCAAATCCCAGTAATCAATACAGAGTCACAAGGTTCCATCTTTCTTCTGTACCAGCATGATTGGGCTCCTACAAGGTGATGAGTTGGGGCGGATGTGCCCCTTGTGGAGTAGTTCTTGGATTTGTTGCTTGATCTCCTCATTCTCTAACAAAGAGCGACAATAGACTGGCCCATTGGTCAGTGGTGCTTCGGGGGTCAGATCGATGGGGTGCTTGACCTGGCAGTGCATAGGTACCCCTGTAGGTGAGGAGAAGATATCTGATTATTCTTCCATGACCTTATCTACTTGCTTCTGCTGTGTGGAGAGGTCGGCCACAGAGACCCTATATGTGGTTGTGATATTTCTTTTATTCTGAGAGTGAATCATGAAGAAGAAAAATGTCCTTGTCTGAGAGATGACCTTCCTGCATTGCTTAATAGAGATCGAGGAAATAGCACTATGTGGGACTGCCTCGGGTATCATGTACAATTTCCTGTTCAAAGTAATAATAACACTATGAGGCCTAGACTCATATGCAGGATAATGTTTCCATAAATAAGGTTGGCCCAAAAGAACATACAAACTTCAAGAGGAGAAACATCACACAATACCTCATCTTTGAAGGGCTTGATGTCGTATGATAGTCGGAACTGTTGGCTAATGCGGAGATCGCTTCCTTGGCGGTGCCATCCAATGGTGTATGGTTGTGGGTGAGGCATTGTTGGTAGGGCCAGCCACTTGACGACCTCTGCTAAGATGAGGTTCTTCTGGATACCACTATCAATGATGAAGTGAAGCGAGGTGCCTTTTACCAACATCTGTGAATGGAAGAGGCACTCTTCTTCTTCTGGCTCGTCTAGTTCACCAGGCTGGAGCTTGGTGGTAGCAACAGTGGCACTGGGTTCCGCATCAATGATCTGTCTTCCCCTTTTTGGTTCTGGCTTAGAGTCAGCATCCGCATCTGATTCAGAGGCTTTCACTTCAACCACCAGTGACTGCTTTGAGCGACAGTCAGCAGTGTTATGCCAAGGGCTCTTATGGAAGTTGCACCACTTCCCGGTATCTTTCTTTGTCTTTCTGATGTCCTTCTTTGCTTGCGGCTTGGACTGGTTGTCTTTATACTGTCCATCTTTTCTTTGTCCTTTGTTCATTGGGTTGGGGCTACCCTTTCCTGTCTTTTTTTGTGAGGGGTTCCCAGGCCCAAATTGTCGTGTCTTTTGTTTGAGATTCTACTCGATTTTGACGGCATATCGGTAGGTCGCGCCCAAGGATGAGATGTCCAAAAATTCCATTTCAGAATGGATGTATCTATGCAGAGCACTGTGTTACTTGAGCACCAAATGTCTCTCCGAATATTTGATACCCATCTTGGTGCACAAGTAACACAGTGCTCTGCATAGATACATCC
>JASDQU010735374.1:53143-68362 GCA_032191745.1 Picea mariana
TTTCATTTGGGATACTATTGGCCTACCATCTTTGGGGATACCAAGAAATATGTCAGAAGTTGTGACAGTTTTCAGTGAATGGGTCGACTAGTCTAGTCTAATGAAATTCCATTGTAGCCTCATGTTTTGGTAGATCCCTTCGAAAAATGGGCCATCGATTTTGTATGGCCAATCAACCGATCGTCAAGGTAGAAAGTGTATATTTTGGTATGCACTGACTATGTGACCAAGTTGGTTGAGGCCAAGGATCTACCAAGGGCCATTGAGCAAGTAATAGTTGACTTCCTATATGAAGAGAATTTTTTTTATTTTGGGTTCCCTGAGAAAAAATTCTTGGCCAAAGGACCTGGTTTACTTCTCAACTCATTTGGTCTATTACCAAACAATTCAAGATAAAACATCAAATTTCCACTCCCATACCATCCATGGGAAAATGGATAGGTGGAAGTCACAAATAAGATTTTGGACCATACTGACCAAGAAAATACAACAACATCATAAGGATTGGGATAACAGGCTTCCAAAGGCTCTTTGGGCTTATCAAACCACATAGAGAAATATCGCAAGATTCAGTCCTTATGAGCTTGTGTATGGTAAGTATGTAATTATCCCCATGGAATTTGAAGTCAAAACATTGAAAAATACATTAGAATTGGTCTTGGATCTCTCAAAATCTCAACAACATCAAATAAATAAAATTAACAAACTTGATGAGATCTATAAAGCTACTTTATGTTAGAAAAACAGGATCATGTAGCAACAAAATAAAACAAATGCAGAAATAAAACATGGAAGATACAAAATACAATAGAGACACAGATATATGTGGTTCACCCAGTGTGGGCTACATCCGCCAAAGAAATTTCCAGGTCCTTCCTTTTTATTATCCAGCAAAATGAAGGTATACAACCTACAACACACCCACTATAACTTCATCTTCTATCTCTCACAGTCTCCTCTCTCATAATACAATGTTCTCCATAACAAACAACCACAATAAAATTCCCTCATAAAAGAGGGTTGCATTCTATGGAAAAAAAACCCTAACATAACTTCTACCGTCAGATTTGCGACCTTATAATGAACAATCAGTTTCTTTGACCTGCATATGAATTAGGAAGATAATCAGGCTCCACAACCAAAAATATCCCACTCAGAGACTAATCACAACAACTCCACTATTTTTGTACCTGTTGGACTATGATCCATGCTTAGACCTAGAAAATTTCTCATCTTCACCTTCATGCTTCAAGGCAAACTAAAACTAAGCAAGAACTTAGTTTCTCCCTCGTTACTACCTTTGTTAACATGTCTGCGGGATTTTGGCTAGTATGTTTCTTTTCCAACTTCAAATGTCCATATTCCAAGACGGATCATATGAAATGGTACTTGATATGTTTATTCTTAGTCTTAGAATGGAAGATTGATTTCTTTGCAATATGAATAGCACTCTTGTTCTCAAAGTACAACATGTTATTCTCCTGCTTCTTTCTCAATTCCTCCATAAAAATTTGTAACCAAATCATTTCTTTACTAGCCTCTGTAGAAGCAACATACTCTGCTTCCATTGTTGAAAGTGCAACAACCTTTTGTAGTTTTGAAATCCAACTTATTGTTGTTCCACCTACAGTAAAAACATACCCTGTGGTGCTCCTCCTGCTATCTTTATCACTTTCCATATATGAAGCAACATATCCCTATAGAATAGTGTTTGAACCTCCAAAACATAATGCATGAGTAGCAGTACCTCTCAAATATCTGGGAATCCACTTCACTACCTCCCAATTTTCTTTACCTAGATTGTTCATATACCTGCTGACAACTCCCACTGCATGTGCAATATATGGTCTTATGCACACCATAGCATACATCAAGCTGCCAACTATTGATGAATAAGGGACCTTGGAAATGTATTTTATCTTCTCCTATGTCTTGGGACACATTTCCTTAGTTAATTTGAAATGTCTTGCCAAAGGTGTACTAATTGGTTTTGCATTCTACATTCTAAACCTATCCAACACCTTCTTTATGTACTCACCTTGAGACAATGTCAATTTGTGATTTTTCTTGTCTCTTGTAATTCTCATACCAAGGATTTTCTTTGCAACACCCAAATCCTTCATCACAAATGAATTAGCTAATTTATTCTTTAGCACATTTATATCGTGCATGCTACACCCTGCAACAAGCATATCATCTACATACAATAGAAAGATAATAAAGCTTCCATTTATAGCCTTTTAAAATAAACACAGTGATCAGAATGACATATAATATAACTGTGTTCTATCATAAACCTATCAAACTTCAAATACCACTGCCTTGGAGCTTGATTTAGGCCATACAAGCTCTTCTTCAACCTGCATACCAAATTCTCCTTTCCTTTGACCTCTCATCCCTGTGGATGATGCATATAAATCTCTTCATCCAAATCTCCATGGTGAAAAGATGTTTTTACATATAATTCTTCAACATTCAAATATTCTATTGCCACAAGACTTAAAATAGTCCTAATTGAAGTCATTTTAACAACAAGAGAAAACATTTCATCAAAATATATACCTTTCTTTTTTGCAAACCCCTTTACAACAAGACTGGCCTTGTACCACTTTTTGCATCCATCTTCTTCCTTCAACCTGTAAACCCATTTATTATGCAATACTCTTTTTACTACAAAAAACTGAACCAAGTCCCAAATATGGTTATTTACCAAGGAATCCATTTCCTCTTTCATGTCTTTCTCTCACTTATTTTTAGTGTCTACCTGCATCGCATGTTCATAACTTTCTAGTTCACTAGAATCATTCAACAATAAATAATACAATGAAGGAGAGTATCATTCAGGGGGTCTACTTAACTTGGTAGATATTCTAACAACACTTGCAGGAGTTTTAGGTACCTGTTTCCCCTATTGTTGTACATTTTGATTTTCCGATACCTTTGGAATTTCATTTTCTTTGGTTTCTTCAAGCATCGTGTATTCTGATTTTTATTTTTCATGTTTCTTTCCCCACAATTGATCTTTGTACATGACCTTCTCATTAAATATGAAATCTCTAATCCTAATGATTTTGTGATTTTCATAATCCCAAAAATTATAACCAAAACCATTAACAATGTATCCAATAATGGTACACTTCTTGGATTTTGCTTCAAGATTTTTTCTATTTTCTTTATCAATATGGAAAATGCTTCACAACCGAAAGCCTTCATAAATGAATAGTTTACCTTTTTACCTGTCCATGCCTCCTTTGGAATGCTACCATCCAAAGAGCTTAAAGGTCCTTTGTTTATTAAGTAAACAACATTATCTACAACATATACCCAGAACTATAAGGGAAACTTGTTGGGCCCTTCATTTTGATAAAAGAGGTTGTGCAACCCATCAAAGAGACCATAAACCAAGTGAAGAAGGCTAAAAAAAGGAAACGCTCAATAGAAATACGTTGAAACAAAACAAATTCCGAAGCCAAAGCAGAATCAATTTTGGAGCCAATACAGTTACAACAGAATCAAGAAGAGAAGAGGGTCGATGGGTTCTCAAGAAGAAGAAAGGAATTGATTGTAAGAATGATTCTCTGGATGAGGATGATTCTCTTGAGGAGGATTACTCTCTTTATGACGATTTTCCTCTTGGGTGACTCTTTTGTATGTTCTATTTAGTATTTTACTCTATTGTAATAAGTGTGTGAGAGATAGGGAAATGCAAGAACTGGATCTGTACTCCATATCTAGACTGTAATTAGGAAGGAAATATCCTAGAATCATTGTGATCAGTTGTAGTATTATATTGAGATGTACCAAGTGATCTCTTATATTGAGTAGAGCGGATGTTTGATGTAAAGTTGTGAATGTTTATTTTCCAAATACTTCTAATATAGCATAAATATATTGGAGATCAAATCTTGAAAATGTTCCTGGTTAATCTTACTTTTTGTATCTTTGAAATGTCATTATGTGTTATCTGTTATGAATTACATGTCATTATCCCTTCTTAATGTTTTGTATAGTTCAATTCTTTTGTTTTAGTGCATGATGTGGTAAGTATATGAAATGAGTATTTATCTTGTGCTAGAATGGTAATAGTATAAATGGATTATAGATTTGTATTAAATTCTTCTTACCCTTCCCTTAGCTCTTTTGTATCGATTGTGCTTTGGTGAGACTTATTTCTTTTCGAAAAGATGAAAATGTCAGCACGCTAGACTACTCGGTACCATTTTGTTGGTAACTTGTGCAAGACCCTGGTATGAAAATTGTGTGCCAACAAAATGGTTTTGTTGCTAGGACCCTGATATTACAAGGGAACCTGTAGGAAGAATGCTTCCATGAATCCACAAGTCTGACATTCAAAAATGTTGGGAACGTAAGTGCGATGCATTCATACTGAAGGAAGTGGAGTTATGGAACATGAATTGGGACACCACTCAGGATCTTGTCTTCTACTCAGAAAGATCAAATGACCAGTATGAGATTTTCTGGGTACAATTCCCGAAAAATTTGTTCCAATGGGTAGATCATCTACAAGAAGCACCAAAATTCAAAGAATGTGTAAAAGAAATTGGTTCTTAGGAGATAGAGAAGCTAGAAGAGATTCACTGAATGGATCACCAGGTCAATCGAGTGGTGGATTTCTGGGTTGACTCATCTTTGGAAGGCTATATCATCGCGTTTGCAGTGGAGAACCACCAGTAATTTTCAAGAGCCAAAGAAATATTCAAGAAAGGGGCATGAGAAATATTGTTTAGGGAAATTCCCCTCTGGATTAAGGTATTTTTGGTCGAGGAGGGGATGTTATTTGTTCCATAATTTGAGATGGCAACCTAAACCCACACTCTCAGGGTGGGGCGGTTTTGGGGCAAGTTCATGACCTAAGAAGGGGAATAGGTTATTTGATAGATGGGGGAAAAGAAAACAACAAGAAGTGATCGCACCCTAAGGAGAGCCTCCATAGTTGAGAAATGGTGGTGAGAAAAGGTAAATAGAGAAACGAAGCAGTCTGAAGTGTTGCAGAAAGAAATCAGACCTGGAGAAGTGGATGAAAGGAAGATAGAAGAGTTGTGGAAGTTGTGAAGACAAGAAAGACTGGTCAGTCTAAGGTTGCAGGAAAGATAAGCGTAGAAAGAAACAAGTCCCATGGAGAGAATACAAGATGAGGAAGGTGTAGACGAAAGAGAGGATGAGGGACTTGTAGATCTTGTTGAAGATAGAGAAGAATTTCTCATGATCCAAGGAGGATTTGACCACGAAGCAGAGCAGTTTGCTCCGGTGCAAGAAAATGAGACCCCCCGGATCAAAGAAACCCGCCCAGAAGTCAGTGGAACTAGCCCCAAGTTGCCCATCCCCCAGGTTCCTTCAATACCCTTGGTATGATCAATACCTCATACTCATGCAAATCCTATTTTTTCCAATTTAGTCAGTTCAACAGGGCCCGCAACTATAAAACATAGGAGGATAGTAGGGTCTCCTGATAAATAACAACCAGGTCCATTAGGATTTATTTTGATAGGAACAAGAACACCAACAATGGTTGGAAACATAGGAGGATCGATCACTCGATACCCATAATTATGGGGTAAAGGGGATGAGGACGTAGAACAAAATTAGTTTCTATGTGAGGCCATTTGGAGGTTCAGAGGAACCTTGAATGCAAACAAGTTAGTATAATTCCAGACTACCTTGAGGGGTCATGCCCTCAAATGGTACATGAAGTCTATTGAGCCTGGGGTACAAGGACAGGCCTTTACCCTTGACCAAGTGTGTCAGAAATTCATTGTTGAATTCAATCTATTTCAATCAGAACAGCAAGCTCTCTTTGAGTTGCACGAGATTCAACAGAGAGAGGGGGAGTCTGCATCAGAATATAGTCAGAAGTTTAAGGACACTTTTGGAATATTGGCACACCCAATTCATGAAGACAATCTAAGGGAATGGTACATCGAAGGTTTTCTATCTTTTACTCGAATCTGTTTGACACAACAGAGAATAGCCACACTGACAGAGGCTTTAGAAAAATAAATGATGATTGAAGCTATGGTAGGATACCCATAGAGCCTGAGGATAACCAGACCTCTAGTATATTCATACATGTCGAATCTCCAAGGATAAATATCTGCACTCACGAAAAATATCCAGGAATTAACTCTACTCAATCCAATGTGACCTCAAGTTTGCTGCACAAGATGATACATAGAGGGGAATCTATCAACTGAGTGTTCACGAATAAGGGGAATAGGTCACCCCCCTACAGGACTGATGGGAGGAGTTGCACAGGTATCAACAACTCCACCATTTCATGCACCAATTCAATACAAAAATTTCCCAAGTTCCCAACCCACTCAGATGGCTGGATAATGTGAAATTTGCCTGACTAAGATAACCAAAGAGATTTTGGCTATGCGCAAGCTATTGGAGATTAAAGACTTTTTAGGCGCAAAGCAGTTTGAAGATAATACATTTGCTATATTGTAATTTTATAATAGTAAAGCAATTATGAGGATCTTTCGATCCTCGGGATAGCTTGATTTACCCAAACTATTGTAATATATAAGAGGGTAATATATCTAGAAAAACATAAGAAAAAAACCGCATTTTAAGTATTCAGATTCAGAATTGCCCTATGCGAGCAGTTGTTGTAAATGTTTAACCAGTTATGGAATCAATGAAAGTTTTGAGTGTTTTTATCATCCTTGCATTCTAAGTTTCTTGTAGCAGTACTTCTGAATACTGAGGGCCCAATATGAAGAAGCTATTGTCTCGTTCTGTAATTATATCAGTTCAGAGTTTTGATTTCTATTTCGTGATCCAGATTTCTTTTAATTGCATGAGCGTATCAATGAATTGATGATTGTTTGCAGAAGACAGGCATTTCCTTAAGTATTCATGATTGTTGTTATGATTTCCATTTTTGAAGATTGTCGCTTGACAGTTCCTCACATTTTCATCTGTGTTGTTCCTTTTCTTTAGATTTACAATTGTTGTTCCTTTCAATTAAAGTTACATTAGTTGTTCCTTTCAATTAAGGTTACGATAGTTGTTCCTTTCTGTTAAAGTTACATTAGTTGTCCCTTTTGATTAGAATATAGTTGTTATTTCTTTCCACGGATAGAATAATTCGCTATGTCCTTTCCAGTAATTAGAATTCATGATTGATAGATTAAATCTGCAAGTCCTTTCTTAGATTCAATTACTGCTTTATAGTTAAGTGAATTCAATTAGATTAATTAGTTCCTTTCATTTTACAGCATCTTAGTGATCGGATTTCAATTTCATTTAGTTCTTAGAATCTT
This sequence comes from Picea mariana, assembly GCA_032191745.1. NCBI lineage: Eukaryota > Viridiplantae > Streptophyta > Pinopsida > Pinales > Pinaceae > Picea > Picea mariana. Next base: position 60,433 of record JASDQU010735374.1, read on the forward strand.
TGGTGAACGTTTGAGGAACTTGATTGTTGATGAACTTAGATCTGGTTTAGCTACATGATTTTAGGCTACTTGCATAAACTTTGCCGATATTCTTGAGATAAAAGACGAATCCCTGGGTTGATAAATTAATGTTAAACTAAGGTTGTTTTTAGGACATCTTTAGAGCCCAACATTTTGGCTATGTTGTCGGGGAGAATGTAAAAGGTAGCATAGGTTGTGTCTTTGGAGGACCAGGTATTGAAGATGGAAGGTAAGAACCTATGCAGGAAATAAGTAAAATGCTTATGCCATTTCTTACCTCCAACTGACACTTAAAAGGTCTCCTAGGTGTTTCTTTTGTTGAAATTTCTTTTGTTGTTGTGTGAAGTGTGTATGACTAGAAAGAAGGATCTTGAAAAACCAAAACCTAGGGTTCGGTGATCCCTGGAAGAAGCACTTTCATAGACAAAATCATTAAAAAGAGTGAATCCCAAGCTTCGGTTGGACCTAGGAAAGGATCCATTCGAACCCCTCAGGCAGTAGTTTCGCCAACTACGACCCATGCTAAGATTCATAGTAAAACTAAAGGCACTGAGCAAAGATTTCAGAGAACAGATCTCCCACCGCTCAAATCTTTAGAAGAGGGAAGCTCTAATAATCTGGAGGAAGGAGTAGGAGAAACTAGCGGGGTTGCCAAGGCATACCCACCACCACCACCTGATCCTGAGTCTCCTACGAAAGAAGAAGGCATATCCGAAATCCTAGATAAAGGGAGTGCAGTCAAACTACTTGGAAGACCAAATAATCAACAATTTCAAATAGAATACCCGGATCAAGAACCTCCTAAAAAATTTTGGCACATTTTCGAGCAAATGGCACAAGCAAATAAACAACAACCCCAGACCTCCACGCTGGAGTATCCAATAGTTGATCCAATTGCCAATGCCCCCATGAAAGCAATCCCCTTACAAAACCTGCCAACCTTCCATGGATTGATTTCAGAAGACCCAGATGCATTCCTATTTGAATTTGATGTCCTATGTAGAGGTTATGACTACACCTCTGAACGCCAAAAATTAAAACTATTCCCCTCTACCTTGAAGGGAGCAGCCCTACGCTGGTTCATGGGATTGGGAGGTGGAACCATCAATTCATGGGACCATATGAAACAAACCTTCTTGTTAAAATATCAGAATTATTGCATAACCAGAGACCTAAAAGATGAAATCTTTCAAATGACTACGAAAGAAAATGAATCATTAGAAGAATATGTCGAAATATTTTGGTATAACTTGCAAAGATCACCTTACGATACATTACCAGGTGAAGTACTCAAAGAAACATTAATTAAGGGTATGAAAGATGAATGGGTAGAAACATTGAATCTAATGGGGAAAGGTGACATTTATCAGGAAACTTATGAAGACATTGTTCCATTGTGTACCAAGTGCTCACGAGGAAGTACACGGACCAGATCAGGAATGCAGACGTCCCTCACAAGAAATAACAATATCTCTAGTGGGGCTCTTACGTGAGCTGAAGTCGGTAATCTCCTAGAAAATTTTAAAACAAATATTTTGAGCACTCTAACTACACAATTGGATGTATTGCAGGCCAAACAAAAAAAGGTAGAGGCAGAGCAGACCTTGGCTATATTTTTCCATAGGTGAAGAAAGAAACACGGTCCAAGAGAATTCCCCTTGGATATAGTGTGGGTCTGTGCTATTTGTGTCAAGGATCACGACACAGAAGACTGCCCATCACTCCCTGGATTGAAAGCTGTGTTCAAAGAGGCAGAAGAGGAAACAGAACCATTATATCTGATGGCTTAGCATCATCAGTGGTAGTCTCGGCCTCAAAATACATTTCAGGACCCTTCCTCTTTCTTTCCTGGACAGTACAATCAACAACAGAATCTTGGACAGTACAATCAATAGCAGAATTTTGGCAGCACATGGCAGGGCCAGCCATTTACTAATCAGAACTGGTAGCGCCCCAACAGTACCCACCTGCAATCCCCACTTGGCAAAACCAGCCTGCCACAAACCCCAACTGGAAAAATCAACCAACTACAAGTTCCAATTGGCCAAATTCGCAATACCCCACCTCATCCTGGCAAAATTCGAATAATACCTACCCTCCACAATGGCCTAAATCGACTGCCCAAAACCCAAATTGGAACTAGAACTAGCAGCGCCCCATGGGGATGAATAATGAACCTATGGGGATGACTTCTCAAACCCAACCTTCGTTACAAACTCCACTCTCATTGCCCCAATCACAATTGCACCCTCAGTTACCTGCCCAACCCCACCAGAATCCCAATAACAGACCGGCTCAGCTCATCCAGATTATGGAAAGTGGATAAGGGGAAATCAATCCAGTAGGGTGCAATGAACTTTGGTTAAGATCGGGGCGCATCATCTCTCCTGAACAAAATGGTGTTCCCTAAGAATAGGGGAATAAAAAACAACCAGCAACAACACCCTTGACTGTGATAATAATAGAAGAAATCATGCAAGGGGGGGACACAGTCGAATCACAAGACTCTGATAAGGATACAATTCCCTCCCCTCTGTTCCTCGAAAGACTGATGATAGTGAAACCAACCGTATATCCTGACTTCAAAATTGTAGGGGAACTCAGGAATTTATACATCAAAATTCCACTCTTGCAAGCCCTGCAAGACATATCAATCTATGCAAAGACAATCAAGGAGCTATGTGGGAGAAAGCCCATCAAAAAAATCAAAAATTCATCATCAATAGTTCATGTAGTGGGAGCCTTATCTGATCTAATTTTGGGTAGAGAAACACCAGTTAAATATGAAGATCCAGGGAACCCCATAGTAACAGTACAGATTCAAGGTTGTTCCTTTCCAAATACCTTAGTGGATTTGGGGGCGACCATCAACATTCTAACTATGGAAACCTACAATGCCCTGGGATTTCACTCTTTCGACCCAACCTCGATTATGTTGTAATTGATCGATCGATTAGTGGTCAAACCACTCGGCACACTACATGATATAGCCATTTCAGTTGATTCCTGGGAATATCCCACAGATTTTCTCATCATCAACCCAAAAAGTGGACTTGAAGGTCATCCACTAATATTGGGAAGACTGTGGCTTGCAACAAATGATGCGTACATAGGTTGTCAATAAGGTACAATGACAATTGCGAGAGGAGGTGTTACAAGGAATCTCATCTTATACCCTCCAACCAAACCCATTCCAACGATCGTATATCCGCAATTGCCACCTCCACGATATCCAGAGAAGGATCTACGTGCCCCACTCATGATGGAAGAAGCCCTCAAGCATAAGAATCGGCTAGAGGATGATGTAATCAGTGGGTTTCTTAACAACCCAACCGCTATAAGTAACTCAACATGACAGATGCTCCAAGTTGTTCTATATTGTGAATCACAGGGAGACCCCCTGGAATATTTAATGGAACAACAAATTCCGACTATCGTTGTCCACAATAGAAAACTTGTCGATATCACACCAGGGAAGTCTCTAAACATTAATGCCAACCTAGAAGAACAACAACAACAAAAGCTAATCCAAATCATCTCTAAATACCAGCAAGCTTTTGCCTGGGAGTACTCTAATATGAAAGGTATTGACCCACAACTCTGCACACACCACATTTATGTTGAGAAAGACTCCCGACCTATCCGACAACCACAAAGAAGGTTGAATCCCCACCTCAGAGATATTGTTAAAGAAGAGCTACAAAAGTTGTTGGACGCATATTTTATATACCCTATCTCAGATAGTCGATGGGTTTCCCCATTAGTCATCGTCCCAAAGAAAAAAGGGAAGTGGCGAATCTGCGTTGATTACAGGGAACTAAACAAAGCTACTCAAAAATATCATGTTCCATTACCTTTCATCGATCAGGTCCTGGATACCTTGGTAGGGGAGAAATTATTCTCTTTCCTAGATGNACCCCAGAAGATCAGGATAAAACAACATTCATATGTCCTTGGGGTACCTTTGCCTACAAAGTATTGCCCTTCGAACTTTGTAATGCTCCAGCTTCATTCCAAAGGACCATTCTGATCATATTCAGTGATCTGATTAGTGAAGGGCTCGAAGTCTACATGGATAATTTACTCTGTATGGCAATGATTTTGATCAAGCCTTGACTAATCTGGAGAAGGTATTAGAACGGTGCATCGCTACCAGGTTATGCTTAAGCCACGAAAAATGTCACATGATGATGACAGAAGGTGTGGAATTAGGGCATTACATTTCTGCAGATGGATGTAGAGTAGATCCAGCAAAAATTTAGGCAATACTTAATCTACCTACTCCACACACACAAACTAAGGTACGTAGTTTCCTTGGTGCTTCAGGATATTATAGCAGATTTATGCCAAATTTTTCAAAAACTGTTGCACCCCTACATGCTTTAACTGGTAATGTAGAATTTAAATGGTCTGAAAAATGTGACATGGCTTTTGCAAGGCTCAAGAAATTGATCTCAACAGCGCCAATATTGAGAGGGCCAAATTGGGAAATACCATTTTAGATCTCAACCGATGCCTCAGACATTGCCATAGGCGTTGTTCTGGGACAGGAAGAAGAAAAGAAACCCTAGGCCATTTATTTCATTAGCAAGAATCTAACTCCAATTGAACTTAATTATACAGTAACAGAGAAAGAGTTCTTAGCTGTTATACATGTCATCAATAAATTTCGTCATTATATAACAGGCTATCCAGTTATCCTGTATACTGATCATTATGCCATTAGATATCTAGCTAATAAACCAATTACTAATGGACAGGTCACTCGATGGTTGTTATTATTGCAAGAATTTGATATCACCATCAAGGATCGACCTAGGAGAGAAAATATTGTCGCAGAATTCCTGTCTCGATTCCCAAAAATAGATGACTCATTAACAACTGAGGATCAATTCCTGGATGAGCATCTGTTTTTTGTCTACACAAAACCACCATGGTACGTTGATGTAGCAAACTATCTAGAAGTGGGAAGATTACCTACACATTTATCATCCAGGGAAAGATGAATGATCGCCCAGCGTAGTGCACGATTCACTTGGATTAGTGGATATCTTTTCCACACAAGAGTTGATCTCTAGATTCAGCGATGTGTACGAGAGGACGAAATCTATGACATACTGAAATCAGGACATGACAAGCCCTCTGGGGGGGCATTTTTCATATCGCAAGACTGGACACAAAATCCTACAGATGGGCTATTATTGGCCCTCAATATTTAGAGATGTTAAGAAATATGTCCAGACATGCGACAGCTGCCAGCGGATGGGGAAACCAGGTCAGGCTCATGAAATGCCCTTAAAAACACAACTAGTCATAGAACCATTTGAAAGATGGGCGTTGCACTTCATTGGCCCCTTTAATCCAAAGTCAAATCAAAAGGCCTATATTCTCGTCGCAATGGATTACATGACCAAATGAGTAGAGGAGGAAGATTTACCAAATGCAACAGAAGAAGTAGTCATCAAATTTCTTTTCAAATTGTTTGTAGATATGGACTACCCAAAGAAATAATTACTAATGGAGGGTCACAATTTACAGGCCATAGAATCACCACCACCTTGGACAGCTATCACATTAAGCACAGAGTTACTTCTCCATACCACCCATAGGCAAACGAGCAAGTAGAAAGCACCAATAAGGTCTTAGAGGCAATTCTGACAAAGATTGTCTCAACAAACCGATAGAATTGGGCTACTGAGCTCCCAAATGCCTTATGGGATTATCGTACAACCTGGAGTAACACCACTGGCTACTCTCCTTACCATCAAGTTCATGGTAAAGAACCCATCTTCCCAATCGAATTCGAGATCAAAACCCTAAGGATGGCCCAGGAAATTGGACTAAATCTTATAGAAGCACATAAATGATGCCTTCAGCAACTCAACGAATTGGATGAAGCACGTTTGTCTATTGTAGAGCGCACAGTTGTCATTCAGAAACAGAGAGAAACCTGGCATGATAAGCATATCAAGAAAAAATCATTCAAGAAAGGAGACTGGGCACTTCTCTATGATTCCAGATTTCAGGACTTCCCCGGGAAATTACAGACATGATGGCTAGGAACGTATGAAATTAATGGAGTCCATGATAATGGCACAGTTACTCTGAGCACCATCGATGGGTCTGGATCACCTTTTTTGGTCAATGGACATCGGCTGCGACTTTACCACCAGCCACCTTCAAAAGATTATTTCTATCAAGAGGTAAGCAAATACCCTACTGTGCAGATTTTGGCTAGCTGGGAAGGTAACCCAGCCACCCCAACCCCATAAAAGATGTATTATGTGTATACTGTACATAAACAGTACATAGTTTTCCAACTGAGTGGTTAGTTTTTCTTTATTTTATGAAAAGTCATCTAGGAAACAAGAATCAGGACGGATAACTACAATTAGCACCTTCTTCTATTCCTTACTCTCATTTTGTTTTATCACACGGACTCTGTCTTTTACATATCCGCGTCTGTTGTTCCTTTGTGAAAGAAACAACTGTTGTTCCTTTTCGCGCAACTGTTGTTCCTTTCTCGCTCGCCTTCTATTCCTTTTTCGCACGTCTACTGTTCCTTTGTGAACGAAACAACTGTTGTTCCTTTTTCGTGCAACTGTTGTTCCTTTTCGTGCAACTGTTGTTCCTTTTTCGCGCATCTATTGAGCCTTTGTGAACGGAACAACTGTTGTTCCTTTTCGCGCAACTGTTGTTCCGTTTTCGCGTGCCTGTTGTTCATTTTCGAACGGAACAATTGTTGTTCCTTTTCACGCGATTGGTGTTCCCTTCTTTACTATTCAAATACTAGCCATTCCTCCATAAGTGCGGCTTTCATCAATTAGTTTTCACCAACACTATTTCTAATCGTCATTACAATGATCTGTCATTATTTTGTGAATGATCCCTCACACCTTATCAAAAATCTTTTTGAGGACTAATCTCTCTGAAATATCTTAAACCTTGTTCATAATCGATTACCACCATAAGTTGTTTCTTTTCCTTATATATACAAATATACCTGAATGATATCCTGCCTCTATATTATAAGAAGACTTCAACACACTTTTACTTGGTATCTCTATACTTCCTTATACCATCCCTTACTCTTAAGGAGTAGATGAGCCTCCCTAAATAAACACTCAAAAAAATAAAAAATAAAAAATAAAAATAAATAAAAACATATATATATAATATAATAAAATTTTCCCATAAATAATAGGGGGTCTCATCACGAGCCAACCTACCACGATCATAGGATACTAACATAAGTGACATTCCCACTATGGCTACCACACTAGGGCAATGGCCTTTGACACTTTTTTGTCAAAGGACAAGAGGTCTCATCACGAGTTGGCTTGTTCACTTACGTTACAATCTAGTGAGTGGCATTATCATCATCTGGCCACCAAACCAGGATAATGGTCTTCTTGGGAAAATACAATTCAAATATTTATTAAAGACAAAAAAAATACAAATAAAAAAAATATATATGCAATAAGAATCTTTTTTTTCATAAAAGAATAGGGGATCTCATCACGAGCCAACCTACCACGATCATAGGATACTAATGAAAGTGACATTCCCACTATGGCTACCACACCAGGGTAATGGCCTTTGACACTTTTTGTCAAAGGACAAGAGGTCTCATCATGAGCTGGCTTGTTCACTTACATTACAATCTAGTGAGTGGCATTATCACCATCTGGCTACCAAACCAGGATAATGGTCTTTTTTTTTTTAAAATATGATTTGTATGTTTATGAAGGATACAGGCTCATCTATGGGTTAAAAGGAAACCATGACGAGGCTATGAACGCCTGTGGGCAGCAATGGCTCTACCTATGGTATGGAATATTATCTCAAAATACCAAGTTTTTGCGTGTCCCTAGATCTCCTTTACTCAATTAATGAGGTTATCATATCA
>JASDQU010735374.1:68382-92841 GCA_032191745.1 Picea mariana
TTTCATTTGGGATACTATTGGCCTACCATCTTTGGGGATACCAAGAAATATGTCAGAAGTTGTGACAGTTTTCAGTGAATGGGTCGACTAGTCTAGTCTAATGAAATTCCATTGTAGCCTCATGTTTTGGTAGATCCCTTCGAAAAATGGGCCATCGATTTTGTATGGCCAATCAACCGATCGTCAAGGTAGAAAGTGTATATTTTGGTATGCACTGACTATGTGACCAAGTTGGTTGAGGCCAAGGATCTACCAAGGGCCATTGAGCAAGTAATAGTTGACTTCCTATATGAAGAGAATTTTTTTTATTTTGGGTTCCCTGAGAAAAAATTCTTGGCCAAAGGACCTGGTTTACTTCTCAACTCATTTGGTCTATTACCAAACAATTCAAGATAAAACATCAAATTTCCACTCCCATACCATCCATGGGAAAATGGATAGGTGGAAGTCACAAATAAGATTTTGGACCATACTGACCAAGAAAATACAACAACATCATAAGGATTGGGATAACAGGCTTCCAAAGGCTCTTTGGGCTTATCAAACCACATAGAGAAATATCGCAAGATTCAGTCCTTATGAGCTTGTGTATGGTAAGTATGTAATTATCCCCATGGAATTTGAAGTCAAAACATTGAAAAATACATTAGAATTGGTCTTGGATCTCTCAAAATCTCAACAACATCAAATAAATAAAATTAACAAACTTGATGAGATCTATAAAGCTACTTTATGTTAGAAAAACAGGATCATGTAGCAACAAAATAAAACAAATGCAGAAATAAAACATGGAAGATACAAAATACAATAGAGACATAGATATATGTGGTTCACCCAGTGTGGGATACGTCCACCAAAGAAATTTCCAGGTCCTTCCTTTTTATTATCCATCAAAATGAAGGTATACAACCTACAACACACCCACTATAACTTCCTCTTCTTTCTCTCACAGTCTCCTCTCTCATAATACAATGTTCTCCATAACAAACAGCCACAATAAAATTCCCTCATAAAAGAGGGTTGCATTCTATGGAAAAAAAAACCTAACATAACTTCTACCGTCAGATTTGCGACCTTATAATGAACAATCAGTTTCTTTGACCTGCATATGAATTAGGAAGATAATCAGGCTCCACAACCAAAAATATCCCACTCAGAGACTAATCACAACAACTCCACTATTTTTGTACCTGTTGGACTATGATCCATTCTTGGACCTAGAAAATTTCTCATCTTCACCTTCATGCTTCAAGGCAAACTAAAACTAAGCAAGAACTCAGTTTCTCCCTGGTTACTACCTTTGTTAACATGTCTGCAAGATTTTGGCTAGTATGTATCTTTTCCAACTTCAAATGTCCATATTCCAAGACGGATCATATGAAATGGTACTTGATATGTATATTCTTAGTCTTAGAATGGAAGGTTAATTTCTTTGCAATATGAATAGCACTCTTGTTCTCAAAGTACAAAATGTTATTCTCCTGCTTCTTTCCCAATTCCTCCATAAAAATTTGTAACCAAATCATTTCTTTACTAGCCTCTGTAGAAGCAACATACTCTGCTTCCATTGTTGAAAGTGCAACAACCTTTTGTAGTTTTGAAATCCAACTTATTGTTGTTCCACCTACAGTAAAAACATACCCTGTGGTGCTCCTCATGCTATCTTTATCACTTTCCATATATGAAGCAACATATCCCTATAGAATAGTGTTTGAACCTCCAAAACATAATGCATGAGTAGCAGTACCTCTCAAATATCTGGAAATCCACTTCACTGCTTCCCAATTTTCTTTACCTAGATTGTTCATATACCTGCTCACAACTCCCACTGCATGTGCAATATATGGTCTTATGCACACCATAGCATACATCAAGCTACCAACTATTGATGAATAAGGGACCTTGGAAATGTATTTTATCTTCTCCTATGTCTTGGGACACATTTCCTTAGTTAATTTGAAATGTCTTACCAAAGGTGTACTAATTGGTTTTGCATTCTTCATTCTAAACCTATCCAACACCTTCTCTATGTACTCACCCTAAGACAATGTCAATTTGTGATTTTTCTTGTCTCTTGTAATTCTCATACCAAGGATTTTCTTTGCAACACCCAAATCCTTCATCACAAATGAATTGGCTAATTTATTCTTTAGCACATTTATATCTTGCATGCTACACCCTGCAACAAGCATGTCATCTACATACAATAGAAAGATAATAAAGCTTCCATTTATAGCCTTTTAAAATAAACACAATGATCAGAATGACATATAATATAATTGTGTTCTATCATAAACCTATCAAACTTCAAATACCACTGCCTTGGAGCATGATTTAGGCCATACAAGCTCTTCTTCAACCTTCATACCAAATTCTCCTTTCCTTTGACCTCTCACCCCTGTGGATGTTGCATATAAATCTCTTCATCCAAATCTCCATGGTGAAAAGATGTTTTTACATATAATTGTTCAAGATTCAAATATTCTATTGCCACAAGACTTAAAATAGTCCTAATTGAAGTCATTTTAACAACAAGAGAAAACATTTCATCAAAATATATACCTTTCTTTTTTGCAAACCCCTTTACAACAAGACTGGCCTTGTACCACTTTTTTCATCCATCTTCTTCCTTCAACCTGTAAACCCATTTATTCTACAATTCTCTTTTTACTACAAAAAACTGAACCAAGTCCCAAATATGGTTATTTACCAAGGAATCCATTTCCTCTTTCATGTCTTTCTCCCACTTATTTTTAGTGTCTACCTGCATCGCCTGTTCATAACTTTCTAGTTCACTAGAATCATTCAACAATAAATAATACAATGAAGGAGAGTATCATTCAGGGGGTCTACTTAACTTGGTAGATATTCTAACAACACTTGCAGGAGTTTTAGGTACCTGTTTCCCCTATTGTTGTACATTTTGATTTTCTGGTACCTTTGGAATTTCATTTTCTTTGGTTTCTTCAAGCATCGTGTATTCTAATTTTTATTTTTCATGTTTCTTTCCCCACAATTGATCTTTGTACATGACCTTCTCATTAAATATGACATCTCTAATCCTAATGATTTTGTGATTTTCATAATCCCAAAAATTATAACCAAAATCATTAACAATGTATCCAATAATGGTACACTTCTTGGATTTTGCTTCAAGATTTTTTCTATTTTATTTATCAATATGGACAAATGCTTCACAACCGAAAGCCTTCATAAATGAATATTTTACCTTTTTACCTTTCCATGCCTCCTTTGGAATGCTACCATCCAAAGAGCTTAAATGTCCTTTGTTTATTAAGTAAACAACATTATCTACAATATATACCCAGAACTATAAGGGAAACTTGTTGGGCCCTTCATTTTGATAAAAGAAGTTGTGAAACCCATCAAAGAGACCATAAACCAAATAAAGAAGGCCGAAAAAAGGAAACGCTCAATAGAAATACGTTGAAACAAAACAAATTCCGAAGCCAACGCAGAATCAATTTTGGAGCCAATACAGTTACAACATAATCAAGAAGAGAAGAGGGTCGATGGGTTCTCAAGAGGAAGAAAGGAACCGATTGTAGGGATGATTATTTGGATGAGGATGATTCTCTTGAGGAGGATTACTCTCTTTATGACGATTTTCCTCTTGGGTGATTCTTTTGTATGTTCTATTTAGTATTTTACTCTATTGTAATAAGTGTGTGAGAGATAGGGAAATTCAAGAACTGGATCTGTACTCCATATCTAGACTGTAATTAGGAAGGAAATATCCTAGACTCATTGTGATCAGTTGTAGTATTATATTGAGATGTACCAAGTGATCTCTTATATTGAGTAGAGCGGATGTCTGATGTAAAGTTGTGAATGTTTATTTTCCAAATACTTCTAATATAACATAAATATATTGGAGATCAAATCTTGAAAATGTTCCTGGTTAATCTTACTTTTTGTATCTTTGAAATGTCATTATGTGTTATCTGTTATGAATTACATGTCATTATCCCTTCTTAATGTTTTGTATAGTTCAATTCTTTTATTTTAGTGCATGATGTGGTAAGTATATGAAATGAGTATTTATCTTGTGCTACAATGGTAACAGTATAAATGGATTATAGATTTGTATGACATTCTTCTTACCCTTCCCTTAGCTCTTTTGTATCGATTGCACTTTGGTGAGACTTATTTATTTTCGAAAAGATGAAAATGTCAGCACGCTAGACTACTCGGTACCATTTTGTTGGTAACTTGTGAAAGACCCTGGTATGAAAATTGTGTGCCAACAAAATGGTTTTGTTGCTAGGACCCTGATTTTACAAGGGAACCTGTAGGAAGAATGCTTCCATGAATCCACAAGTCTGACATTCAAAAATTTTGGGAATGTAAGTGCGATGCATTCATACTGAAGGAAGTGGAGTTATGGAACATGAATTGGGACACCACTCAGGATCTTGTCTTCTATTCGGAAAGATCAAATGACCAGTATGAGATTTTCTAGGTACAATTCCCAAAAAAATTGTTCCAATGGGTAGATCGTCTACAAGAAGCACCAAAATTCAAAGAATGTGTAAAATAAATTGGTTCTTAGGAGATAGAGAAGCTAGAAGAGATTCATTGAATGGATCACCAGGTCAATCGAGTGGTGGATTTCTGGGTCGACTCGTCTTTGGAAGGCTATATCATCGTGTTTGCAGCAGAGAACCACCAATATTTTTCAAGAGCCAAAGAAATATTCAAGAAAGGGGCACAAGGAATATTGTTTAGGGAAATTCCCCTCTGGATTAAGGTATTTTTGGTCAAGGAGGGGATGTTATTTGTTCCATATTTTGAGATGGCAACCTAAACCCACACTCTCAGGGTGGGGTGGTTTTGGGGCAGGTTCATGACCTAAGAAGGGGAACAGGTTCTTTGATAGATGGGGGAAAAGAAAAAAACAAGAAGTGAGTGCACCCTAAGGAGAGCCGCCATAGTTGAGAAATGGTGGTGAGGAAAGGTAAAGAGAGAAACGAAGCAGTCTGAAGTGTTGCAGAAAGAAATCAGACTTGGAGAAGTGGATGAAAGGAAGATAGAAGAGTTGTGGAAGTTGTGAATACAAGAAAGACTGGTCAGTCTAAGATTGTAGGAAAGATAAGAATAGAAAGAAAGAAGTCCCATGGAGAGCAGACAAGATGAGGAAGGTGTAGAAGAAAGAGAGGATGAGGGACATGTAGATCTTGTTGAATATAGAGAAGATTCGCTCATGATCCAAGGAGGATTTGACCATGAAGCAGAGCAGGTTACTCTGGTGCAAGAAAATGAGACCCCCCATATCAAAGAAACCCGCCCAGAAGTCAGTGGAACCAGCCCCAAGTTGCCCATCCCCCAGGTTCCTTCAATACCCTTGGTATGATCAATACCTCATACTCATACAAATCTTATTTTTTCCAATTCAGTCAGTTCAACAGGGCCCGCAACTATAAAACGTAGGAGGATAGTAGGGTCTCCTGGTAAATAACAACCAGGTCCATTAGGATTTATTTTGATAGGAACAAGAACACCAACAATGGTTGGAAACATGGGAGGATCGATCGCTCGATACCCATAATTATGGGGTAAAGGGGATGAGGACGTAGAACAAAATCAGTTTCTATGAGAGGCCATTTGGAGGTTCAGAGGAACCTTGAATGCAAACAAGTTAGTATAATTCCAGACTACCTTGAGGGGTCATGCCCTCAAATGGTACATGAATTCTATTGAGCCTGGGGTACAAGGATAGGCCTTTACCCTTGACCAAGTGTGTTAGAAATTCATTGTTGAATTCAATCTATCTCAATCAGAACAGCAAGCTCTCTCTGAGTTGCACGAGATTCAACAGAGAGAGGGGGAGTCTGCATCAGAATACAGTCAGAAGTTTAAGGACACTATTGGGATATTGGCACACCCAATTCATGAAGACAATCTAAGGGAATGGTACATCGAAGGTTTTCTATCCTTTACTCGAATCCGTTTGATGCAATAGAGAATAGCCACACTAACAGAGGCATTAGAAAAATCAATGATGATTGAAGCTATGGTAGGATACCCACAGAGCCTGAGGATAACCAGACCTCTAGTATATTCATACATGTCGAATCTCCAAGGAAAAATATTTGCACTCACGAAAAATATCTAGGAATTAACTCTACTCAATCCAATGTGACCTCAAGTTTGGTGCACAAGATGCTACATAGAGGGGAATCTATCAACTGAGTGTTCACAAATAAGGGGAATAGGTCACCCCCCTAAAGGACTGATGGGAGGAGTTGCACAGGTATCAACAACTCTGCCATTTCATGCACCAGTTCAATACAAAACTTTCCCAAGTTCCCAACCCACTCAGATGACTGGATAATGTGAAATTTTCCTGACTAAGATAACCAAAGAGATTTTGGCTATGCACAAGCTATTGGAGATTGAAGACTTTTTAGGCGCAAAGTAGTTTGAAGATAATACATTTGCTATAATGTAATTTTATAATAGTAAAGCAATTATGAGGATCTTTCGGTCCTCAGGATAGCTTGATTTACCCAAACTATTGTAATATATAAGAGGGTAATATATCTAGAAAAACATAAGAAAAAAACCGCATTTTAAGTATTCAGATTCAGAATTGCCCTGCGCGAGCAGTTGTTGTAAATGTTTAACCAGTTATGGAATCAATGAAAGTTTTGAGTGTTTTTATCATCCCTGCATTCTGAGTTTCTTGTAGAAGTACTTATGAATACCAAGGGCCCAATCTGAAGAAGTTACTGTCTCATTCTGTAATTATATTAGTTCAGAGTTTTGATTTCTATTTCGTGATCCAGATTTCTTTTAATTGCATGAGCGTATCAATGAATTGATGATTGTTTGCAGAAGACAGGCATTTCCTTAATTATTCATTATTGTTGTTATGATTTCCATTTCTAAATATTGTTGCTTGACAGTTCCTCACATTTTCATCTACGTTGTTCCTTTTCTTTAGATTTACAATTGTTGTTCCTTTCAATTAAAGTTACATTAGTTGTTCCTTTCAATTAAGGTTACGATAGTTGTTCCTTTCTGTTAAAGTTACATTAGTTGTCCCTTTYGATTAGAATAYAGTTGTTATTTCTTTCCACRGATAGAATAATTCGCTATGTCCTTTCCAGTAATTAGAATTCATGATTGATAGATTAAATYTKCAARTCCTTTCTTAGATTCAATTACTGYTTTATAGTTAAGTGAATTCAATTAGATTAATTAGTTCCTTTCATTTTACARHATCTTAGTRATCAGATTTCAATTTCATTTAGTTCTTAGAATCTTTGGTGAACGTTTGAGGAACTTGATTGTTGATGAACTCAGATCTGGTTTAGCTACACGATTTTAGGCTACCTGCATAAACTTTGTCGATATTCTTGAGATAAAAGACGAATCCCTGGGTTGATAAATTAATGTTAAACTAAGGTTGTTTTTAGGACATCTTTAGAGCCCAACATTTTGGCTCCGTTGCCGGGGAGAATGTAAAAGGTAGCATAGGTTGTGTCTCTGGAGGACCAGGTATTGAAGACGGAAGGTAAGAACCTATGCAGGAAATAAGTAAAATGCTTATGCCAATGCTTACCTCCAATTGACACTTAAAAAGTCTCATAGGTGTTTCTTTTGTTGAAATTTCTTTTGTTGTTGTGTGAAGTGTGTGTGACTAGAAAGAAGAATCTTGAAAAACCAAAACCCCCACCAAAAACTACCAAAACCCAAGGTTCGGTGATCCCTGGAAGAAGCATTTTCATAGACGAAATCATTAAAAAGAGTGAATCCCAAGCTTCGGTTGGACCTAGGAAAGGATCCATCCAAACCCCTCAGGCAGCAGTTTCGCCAACTACGACCCACGCTGAGATTCATAGTAAAACTAAAGGCACTGAGCAAAGCTTTCAGAGCATAGATCTCCCACCACTCAAACCTTTAGAAGAGGGAAGCTCTAATAATATGGAGGAAGGAGTAGGAGAAACTAGCGGGGTTGCCAAGGCATACCCACCACCACCACCTGATCCTAAGTCTCCTACGAAAGAAGAAGGAATATCCGAAATCCTAGATAAAGGGAGCGCAGTCAAACTCCTTGGAAGACCAAACAATCAACAATTTCAAATAGAATACCCGGATCAAGAACCTCCTAAAAAATTTTGGCACATTTTCAAGCAAATGGCACAAGCAAATCAACAACAACCCCAGACCTCCATGCTGGAGTATCCAATAGTTGATCCAATTGCCAATGCCCCCATGAAAGCAATCCCCTTACAAAACCTACCAACCTTCCATGGATTGATTTCAGAAGACCCAGATGCATTCCTATTTGAATTTGATGTCCTATGCAGAGGTTATGACTACACCTCTGAACCCCAAAAATTAAAATCATTCCCCTCTACCTTGAAGGGAGTAGCCCTACGCTAGTTCATGGGATTGGTAGGTGGAACCATCAATTCATGGGACCAGATGAAACAAACCTTATTGTTAAAATATCATGATTATTGCATAACCAGAGACCTAAAAGATGAAATATTTCAAATGAATGCGAAAGAAAATGAATCATTAGAAGAATATGTCGAAAGATTTCGGTATAACTTGCAAATATCACCTTACGATAATTACCAGGTGAAGTACTCAAAGAAACTCTGATTAAGGGTATGAAAGATGAATGGGTAGAAACATTGAATCTAATGGGAAAAGGTGACATTTATCAGGAAACTTATGAAGACATTGTTCCATTGTGTACCAGGTGCTCACGAGGAAGTACACAGACTAGATCAGGAATGCAGATGTCCCTCACAAGAAATAACAATATCTCTAGTGGGGGTCTTACGTGAGCTGAAGTCGGTAATCTCCTAGAAAATTTTAAAACAAATATTTTGAGCACTCTAACTACACAATTGGATGTATTGCAGGCCAAACAAAAAAAGGTAGAGGCAGAGCAGACCTTGGCTATATTTTTCCATAGGTGCAGAAAGAAACACGGTCCAAGAGAATGCCCCTTGGATATAGTGTGGGTCTGTGCTATTTGTGCCAAGGATCACGACACAGAAGACTGCCCATCACTCCCTGGATTGAAAGTTGTGTTCAAAGAGGCAGAAGAGGAAACATAACCATTATATCTGATGGATTAGTGCCGTTAGTGGTAGTCTCGGCCTCAAAATACATTTCAGGACCCTTCCTCTTTCTTTCCTGGACAGTACAATCAACAACAGAATCATGGACAGTACAATCAATAGCAGAATGTTGGCAGCACATGGCAGGTCCAACCATTTACTAATCAGAATTGGTAGCACCCCAGCAGTACCCACCTACAATCCCCACTTGGAAAAAACAGCCTGCCACAAACCCCAACTGGAAAAATCAACCAACTACAAGTTCCAATTGGCCAAATTCGCAATACCCCACCTCATCCTGGAAAAATTCGAACAATACCTACCCTCCACAATGGCCTAACTCGACTGCCCAAAACTCAAATTGGAACCAGAACTAGCAGTGCCCCATGGGGATGAATAATCAACCTATGGGGATGAATTCTCAAACCCAACCTTCATTACAAACTCCACTCTCATTACCCCAATCACAATTGCACCCTCAATTACCTACCCAACCCCACCTGAATCCCAATAACAGACCGGCTCAGCTCATCCAGATTATGGAAAGTGGAGAAGGGGAAGTCAATCCAATAGGGTGCAATGAACTTTGGTTAAGATCGAGGCGCATCATCTCTCCTGAACAAAATGACATTTCCTAAGAACAGGGGAACAAAAAACAACCAACAACAACACCCTCGACTGTGATAGTAACAGAAGAAATAAAGCGAGGGGGGGACATAGTCGAATCACAAGACTCTGATAAGGATACAATGCCCTCCCCTCCGTTCCCCGAAAGACTGATGATAGTGAAACCAACCGTATATCCTGACTTCGACATTGTATGGGAACTCAAGAATTTATACATCAAAATTCCACTCTTGCAAGCCCTGCAAGACATATCGATCTATGCAAGGACAATCAAGGAGCTATGTGGGAGAAAGCTCGTCAGAAAAATAAAAAATTCATCATCAACAGTTCATGTAGTGGGAGCCTTATCTGATCTAATTTTGGGTAGAGAAACACCAGTTAAATATGCAGATCCAGGGAACCCCATAGTAACAGTACAGATTCAGGGTTGTTCCTTTCCAAATACCTTAGTGGATTTGGGGGCGACCATCAACATTCTAACTATGGAAACCTGCAATGCCCTGGGATTTCACTCTTTCGACCCAACCTCGATTATGTTGCAATTGGACGATCGATCAGTGGTCAAACCTACATGATATAACCATTTCAGTTGATTCCTGGGAATATCCCACAGATTTTCTCATCATCAATCCAAAAAGTGGACTTGAAGGGCATCCACTGATATTGGGTAGACTGTGGCTTGCAACAGATGATGCGTACATAGGTTGTCGATCAGGTACAATGACAATTGCGAGAGGAGGTGTTACAAGGAATCTCATCTTATACCCTCCAACCAAACCCATTCCAACGATCGTATATCCGCAATTTCCACCTCCATGATATCCAAAGAAGGATCTGTGTGCCCCACTCACGATGGAAGAAGCCCTCAAGCACAAGAATCAGCTAGAGGATGATGTAACCAGTGGGTTTCTTAACAACCCAACTGCTGTAAGTAACCCAACATGCCAGATGATCCAAGCTGTTCTAGACTGTGAAGCACAGGGAGACCCCCTGGAAGATTTAATGGAACAACAAATTCCAACTACCGCTGTCCACAACAGAAAACCCGTCGATATCACACCAGGGAAGTCTCTGAACATTAATGCCAACCTAGAAGAACAACAACAACAAAAGCTAATCCAAATCCTCTCTAAATACTAGCAAGCTTTTGCCTGGGAGTACTCTGATATGAAAGGTATTGACCCACAACTCTTCCCACACCACATTTATGTTGAGAAAGACTCTCGACCTATCTAACAACTGCAAAGAAGGTTGAATCCCCACCTCAGAGATATTGTTAAAGAAGAGCTACAAAAGCTGTTGGACGCAGATTTTATATACCCTATCTCAGATAGTCGATGGGTTTCCCCATTTGATTACAGGGAACTAAACAAAGCTACTCAAAAATATCATTTTCCATTACCTTTCATCGATCAGGTCCTGGATACCTTGGCAGGGAATAAATTCTTCTCTTTCCTAGATGGTTTCAGTGGCTACAATCAGATCCAAATTACCCCAGAAGATTAGGATAAAATGACATTCACATGTCCTTGGGGTACCTTTGCCTACAAATTATTTCCCTTCGGACTTTGTAATGCTCCAGCTTCATTCCAAAGGACCATTCTGATCATATTCAGTGATCTGATTAGTGAAAGGCTCAAAGTCTACATGGATAATTTACTCCGTATGGCGATGATTTCGATCAAGCCTTGACTAATCTGGAGAAGGTATTAGAACGGTGCATCGCTACCAGGTTATGCTTAAGCCACGAAAAATGTGACATGATGATGACAGAAGGTGTGGTATTAGGGAATTACATTTCTGCAAATGGAATTAGAGTAGATCCAGCAAAAATTGAGGTAATTCTTAATCTACCTACTCCACACACACAAACTAAGGTACGTAGTTTCCTTGGTGCCTCAAGATATTATCGCAGATTTATGCCAAATTTTTCAAAAACTGTTGCACCCCTACATGCTTTAACTGGTAATGTAGAATTTAAATGGTCTGAAAAATGTGACATGGCTTTTGCAAGGCTCAATAAATTGATCTCAATAGTGCCAGTATTGAGAGGGCCAAATTGGGAAATACCATTTCAGATCTCAAACGATGCCTCAGACATTGCCATAGGCGTTGTTCTGGGACAGGAAGAAGAAAAGAAACCCTACGCCATTTATTTCATTAGCAAGAATCTAACTCCAACTGAACTTAATTATACAGTAACAAAGAAAGAGTTCTTAGCTGTTATACATGCCATCAATAAATTTTGTCATTATATAATAGGCTATCCAGTTATCCTGTATACTGATCATTATGCCATTAGATATCTAGCTAATAAACCAATTACTAATGGACGGGTCACTCGATGGTTGTTATTATTGCAGGAATTTGATATCACCATCAAGGATCGACCTGGGAGAGAAAATCTTATCGAAGAATTCCTATCCCGATTCCCAAAAATAGACGACTCATTAACAACTGAGGATCAATTCCCGGATGAGCATCTGTTTGTTGTCTACACAAAACCACTGTGGTACGCTGATGTAGCAAACTATCTAGCAGTGGGAAGATTACCGACACATTTATCATCCAGGGAAAGATGAATGATCATCTAGCGTAGCACACGATTCACTTGGATCAGTGGATATCTTTTCCACACAAGAGCTGATCTCCAGATCCGGCGATGCGTACGAGAGGATGAAATCTATGACATACTGAAATCAGGACATGACGATCCCTGTGGGGGGCATTTTGCAGATCGCAAGACTGGACACAAAATCCTATAGATGGGCTATTATTGGCCCTCAATATTTAGAGATGCTAAGAAATATGTCCAGACATGCGATAGCTTCCAGCGGATGGGGAAACCAAGTCAGGCTGATGAAATGCCCTTGAAAACACAACTAGTCATAGAACCATTTGAAAGATGGGTGTTGCACTTCATTGGCCCCTTTAATCCAAAGTCAAATCAAAAGGCCTATATTCTCATCACAATGGATTACATGACCAAATGAGTAGAGGAGGAAGCTTTACCAAATGCAACAAAAGAAGTAGTCATCAAATTCCTTTTCAAATTGTTTGTACGATATGGACTACCCAGAGAAATAATTACTAATGGAGGGTCACAATTTACAGGCCATAGAATCACCACCACCCTGGACAGCTATCACATTAATCACAGAGTTACTTATCCATACCACCCACAGGAAAATGAGCAAGTAGAAAGCACCAATAAGGTCCTAGAGGCAATTCTGACGAAGACTGTCTCAACAAACCGATAGAATTGGGCTACTGAGCTCCCAAATGCCTTATGGGATTATCGTACAACCTGGCATAACACCACTGGCTACTCTCCTTACCATCTATTCTATGGTAAAGAACCCATCTTCCCAATCGAATTCGAGATCAAAACCCTAAGGATGGCCCAGGAAATTGGACTAAATCTTATAGAAGCACATAAATGATGCCTTCAGCAACTCAACGAATTGGATGAAGCACGTTTGTATGTTGTAGAGCACACAGTTTTCATTCAGAAACAGAGAGCAACATGGCATGACAAGCATATCAAGAAAAAATCATTCAAGAAAGGAGACTGGGCGCTTCTCTATGATTCCAGATTTCAGGACTTCCCCGGGAAATTACAAACACGATGGCTAGGGCCGTATGAAATTAATGGAGTCCATGATAATGGCACGGTTACTCTGAGCACCATCGATGGGTCTAGATCACCCTTTTTGGTCAATGGACACCGGCTGCGACTTTACCACCAGCCACCTTCAAAAGATTCTTTCTATCAAGAGGTAAGCAAAGACCCTACTGTGCAGATTTTGGTTGTCTGGGAAGGTAACCCAGCCACCCCAACCCCATAAAAGATGTATTATGTGTATACTGTACATAAACTGTACATATTTTTCCAATTGAGTGGTTAGTTTTTCTTTATTTTATGAAAAGTCATCTAGGAAACAAGAATCAGGACAGATAACTACAATTAGCACCTTCTTCTGTTCCTTACTCCCGTTTTGTTTTATCACACAGACTCTGTCTTTTACATATCCGCATATGTTGTTCCTTTGTGAATGAAACAATTGTTGTTCCTTTTCACGCAACTGTTGTTCTTTTCTCGCTCGCCTTCTATTCCTTTTTCGCGCGTCTATTATTCCTTTGTGAACGAAACAACTATTGTTCCTTTTTCGTGCAACTGTTGTTCCTTTTCGTGCAACTGTTGTTCCTTTTTCGTGCGTCTACTATTCCTTTGTGAACAGAACAACTGTTGTTCCTTTTCGCGCAACTGTTGTTCCTTTTTCGCATGCCTGTTGTTCCTTTTTGAACGGAACAATTGTTGTTCCTTTTCGCGCAATTGTTGTTCCCTTCTTTACTATTCAAATGCTAGCCATTCCTCCATAAGTGTGGCTTTCATCAATTAGTTTTCACCAACACTATTTATAATCGTCATTACAATGATATGTCATTATTTTGTGGATGATCCCTCACACCTTATCAAAAATCTTTTTGAGGACTAATCTCTCTAAAATATCTTAAACCTTGTTCATAATCAATAACCACCATAAGTTGTTTCTTTCCCTTATATATACAAATATACCTGAATGATATCCTGCCTCTATATTATAAGAAGACTTCAGCACACTTTTACTTGACATCTCTATACTTCCTTATACCATCCCTTACTCTTAAGGCGTAGATGAGCCTCCCTAAATAAACACTCAAAAAAATAAAAAATAAAAACATATCTATATATATATATATATATATATATATATATATATATATATATAATAAAATAAAATTTTCCCATAAAGAATAGGGGGTCTCATCATGAGCCAACCTACCACGATCATAGGATACTAACGTAAGTGACATTCCCACTATGGCTACCACACCAAGGCAATGGCCTTTGACACTTTTTTGTCAAAGGACAAGAGGTCTCATCACGAGCCGGCTTGTTCACTTACGTTACAATCTAGTGAGTGGCATTATCATCATCTGGCCACCAAACCAGGATAATGGTCTTCTTGGGAAAATACAATTCAAATATTTATTAAAGACAAAAAAAATACAAATAAAAAAAATATATATGCAATAAGAATCTTTTTTTTCATAAAAGAATAGGGGATCTCATCACGAGCCAACCTACCACGATCATAGGATACTAACGAAAGTGACATTCCCACTATGGCTACCACACCAGGGTAATGGCCTTTGACACTTTTTGTCAAAGGAAAAGAGGTCTCATCATGATCTGGCTTGTTCACTTACGTTACAATCTAGTGAGTGGCATTATCACCATCTGGCTACCAAACCAGAATAATGGTCTTTTTTTTTTTAAAAGATGATTTGTATGTTTATGAAGGATACAGGCTCATCTATGGGTTAAAAGGAAACCATGACGAGGCTATGAACGTCTGCGGGCAGCAGTGGCTCTACCTATGGTATGGAAGATTATCTCAAAATACCAAGTTTTTGCGTGTGTCTAGATCTCCTTTACTCAATTAATGAGGCTATCATATCAGTTATACTCAATCACCGGAAAAGTAACAATATTATGTTTTGTGGACTAAAAAAAATATATATATGAACAGATTTAATTTATTTTTGATTGATCTCTCCATAAATTTGCACATAGGTGTACTAACTTTATAAATTCCACACATCAAATGACTCGTTTAAATGATTTTTGGTGGCATGATTCTTTTTGAAAATTATATTTGATTATCCCTATCGGCGGCGGCGATGCAATCATTACCTCTTACCCGAGAGTACCCGCACTCATTGCTTCCACCTACACTGACGGTCGAGGATGACCTCTAAATTAATGAGGGGGATGCTCGGCACACTTCCCGATTATCCGTAATGATTGTAATTAATACAAAACCCACGTCTTTATACATTTTCCATCGTTGATATTTTCCATTTCTGGCATCTATTTTTCCAAAGCTGGTCTAACCAAATTTGTAAACAGGAACGATAGTCGTTCTTTCTTCTCATAGGAATATGGGTGGCAGAAGTGTGCACAGAGAGTCGGCATTACTCCGGGTTATAGAACAGGCAAGAGAAATCCTACATCACCTAGGGTGGACAGAATACTTCAACCACTTGCAAGGAGATGACACAAATGTCACACTGGAATTCTTTCAAAACCTGCAAGGCGAAATATCTACAGTGCAGGGTATACGAATACCAGTCACCTCGGAAATCATAGCAGAGGTCACAGGCCTCTCTAACACAGGTAGTCAATGGACAGGGAAATACACGAAGCTGAGGGAAGTCGTGGAATCTTTCACAGAACCGGGGGAAGAATTGGACAAAAAAGGCAAGGGACTAAATCCTAATACCCTCAGTGAACCATGGAAGGAACTAGCGAGGATAGTTCAGCACTACATCACCTGTGATGGATGGTACAATGTAATTTGGCCACATCATCTTAAATTGTAGGCATCCTTGAAGCAACGGTTAGTACTTAACCTTCCTTTCTTCCTAGATATTGTATTACATGAAGTCGCTCTAAGGACACAAAAGTCCAAAGATCCGGTTACTATTATTAGCCATCACAAGCTAGTTAAATTGATAGTGGATAAAGCACTAAGTCAAACTCAGTTGACTTGGGAAACTTTGATTAAGGGAAATAGACCTCCACAATTGGAGCAGGCGACCACCACCCAAAGGGAAAATTTCACCACCTCAAATCGAAGTTGAACCAGAACCTGCCCAAACCAGTGAGGGAAATATTTCACCACCTCAGATTGAAGTTGAACCAGAACCTGTTCAAACCATTGAGGGAAATATTTCACCACCTCAAACTGAAATTGAAGTAGAGCCTACTCAAATCATTGAGGCTAGTAGACCTCCACAACTGGAGCAGGAAACTACCACCCAAAGAGAAACTCCAGTGCCCCAAACTAAAGTTGAAGTAGACCCTGCTCAAATTACTGAGGCCCAGACCTCACAGACACGGGCAGTAATAAAAAGAAAGAAGAGAACAATGGTTTCTCTTAGATTCCCTTCTAGGACAAGGAAGAGAAGAAAACAAATCTAGGAAATAACTAAAGCAGTTCAGGATGCAACAGAGCACCCCGAAGAACCTCAGAATGTCATGGAACAGCCTTTATAGGAAAATATTCAAGACAATGACCAATCAGGGAAGACAACACAAAAAGATAATCAGGGAGACACCCAACCTGCATCAAAGCACATGGAAAAACACTTTTTTAAGAGTTATGAGATATAAATGGCTTAGGTTCTGGGGAACTTAGGAACCTCAGCTGACAGGGATGAACATAATCTGGAAAAAGAACCAGAACCAGGCTCCTCTTCAAAACTTGTTGAAGACTTTCTTGACACTAAAATATCCTTCCAGATGACACAGCATAGAAGGAATTTATTTTTGAAGAAAGAAACCCCCTTGAACAGACAGAGCACTTGGAAGAAATAGAGGGACAACCATCTGTTGAACGAAATGAAGAAGACCTTGAGATCCCCCATAGACAGAAATCAGCCAAAAGACAGAAACAAATTAGGACATTAAAGAAAGAAAACAAAGTGTTGAAGAAGAAGGCTAAGAGGGTTGTAAGATTAAGGCAGAAAGTGGGAAAGCTCAAGGATATTATCAAAGAATTGAGAAAACAGTTGGAACTAGCAGACAAGATCCACAGGAGAAAGAAAACCAAAAGGGAAGAATCCAAGGAAGAAACCCTCTTCCTAAGAAAGCAGCGAGTACAAATTCTATAGGAATACAGACAGATCTTGAGGTATTAATGGTAGAAGAAAAAGCAGTTCAGGATGAAGATGTAATTCCTGTAGAAACACAAGAGATGGTTGATACTGAGATATAGACAGATACTCTGGTTTTAGAGAAAACAACTGAACTTTTTGAGCAAAATGCTACTATTAGGAGACTGGAAGAAGAACTACTGCAGTCACAGAAAACCCTGACTCAAAAGAGAGGTGAATTACTGACGATAACAGAGCAGTTTTAGGAACAGAGTACTATCATGAATAGACTGGAAGCAGAGCTTGCACAAACCCAGCAAGCATTAACTCGCTCCAGAGAAGAAATGAATGAATATCAAACATCCCAGTCTCGAGCATAGGGTGCCATCATTCATGAGCTAAAAGAAGAATTGGAACAAGCCCAACAAGCATTGATTCAATCCAGAGAGGAGATGAGTGTTATGGAAGAACACCAAACATCTTAATCTCAGGCACAGAGTGTCATCATCGATAGACTAAGAGAAGAACTTACACAAGCACAACAAGCATTGGGCCAACAGCAACAGGAAATGGTAACTAGGACTAAATATTAAAGGGTTGTTAACGAATTGAAAGATATGATAGCAACAGAGGGTGAAACTTATACTGCACTAACCAGAGCCCAAGAGAAGACCAAAAATGTGCAAACCCAATTGGAAGAAGCTTTGGAGCAAATCAAACACATATGTGATGTCTATTCTGATGCCATCAATTGCAGAGCCCCTGCCACTAATTATGTTTTATTCTTGCTGGAATGGTCTCTATTATTGACAGTGAAGGCCATCAGAGTAGGTAAACCCATTTCATTTGCCACTGTTCCAGAATTTATTTCATGTTTCAGAGATTAGGAAGAGAAGTTACAATACCTTCTATGTGAATTATATTTCCATAATCTTATTTTGGATGAAGTTAGAGGAGACAACCATGGCCTCTTCATAGGGGGCATACAATTCCAGGCATTCTTGTCCTTCACTAGGAACCAGGTCAAATGGGGAAAGGCTCACAAAATGTTCATAAATAGGGAAAATGGTTTAGATCTTTGGATTAGAGGAGAGCCTCCAAATTTCCTCCCAGCCATCATGCGACACAAGACCTTCATGAAAAGGGCAGGAGTTGTGGACTCATTGGCTCCTATCCATTTACATGTCATCCACTTAGGTATCACATATTTTAGAGAAATCAAGGAAGAAGCTCTTGCTGCCTCCAAGCTAAGATGGGATGTATCCTCTAATGAGGTTAAAAGTAGAGAGCCCTTTGGATATAAAAATCTCTTTGTAGCAACCTTCAGAGTAGAAAGATATGCTAAATTACTTCAGGAGGAAGGACCTACTTGGATGGGATGCAAGTATAAGCCCCCTCTCCTCTAGTTTCCTCCAGAAGTTTACCAGAAGGATTTTCAAATAAATAAAAAGAGACAGGAAGCCACTTTTGATGAAATCAAAAGAATCCATGGTTTCAGGAGACCTGGTGAACCCACTTTTCCTCCCTATAGTATAATTGGTTTACATGAAAGACTCTAGCTTGCATGAGGACATGCAAGAAGGTAAGCTAGGGGGTATGTTGGGTTACGAAAAAGGTATAAATATCTTCCTTTTGTCCATAGTTTATGATATCATTCTGATTGACTTTTCAATTAATTAGGAACAAATAGGAAAGAACATGATTAATATGTCTCTTAGAGTTGTTATTTAAGTTTTATTAAATAGATTCTAAATTACGATTGGAATGGTTTGATTTTGTTACAGAATTGGACAAATAACTGTCAAAGATAACCAAAGAGATTTTGTCTATGCGCAAGCTATTGGAGATTGAAGACTTTTTAGGTGCAAAGAAGTTTGAAGATAATACATTTGCTATATTGTAATTTTATAATAGTAAAGAAATCATGAGGATCTTTCGATCCTCAGAATAGATTGATTTACCCAAACTATTGTAATATATAAGAGGGTAATAGATCCAGAAAAACATAAGGAAAAAACGGCATTTTAAGTATTCAGATTCAGAATTGCCCTACATGAGCAGTTGTTGTAAATGTTTAACCAGTTATGGAATCATTGAAAGTTTTGAGTGTTTTTATCATCCCTGCGTTCTGAGTTTCTCATAGCAGTACTTCTGAAGACCGAGGGCCCAGTCTAAAGAAGCTACTGTCTTCTTCTATAATTATACAAGTTTAGAGTTTTGATTTCTATTTCGTGATCTAAATTTCTTTTAATTGCATGAGTGTATCAATGAATTGATGATTGTTTGCAGAAGACAGGCATTTCCTTAAGTATTCATGATTGTTGTTATGATTTCCATTTCTGAAGATTGTTGCTTGACAGTTCCTCACATTTTCATCTGTGTTGTTTCTTTGCTTTAGATTTACAATTGTTGCTCCTTTCAGTTAAAGTTACATTAGTTGTTCCTTTCAGTTAAGGTTACGATAGTTGTTCCTTTCTGTTAAAGTTACATTAGCTGTCCCTTTCGATTAGAATACAGTTGTTATTTCTTTCCACAGATAGTATAATTTGCTATGTCCTTTCCAGTAATTAGAATTCATGATTGATAGATTAAATATGCAAGTCCTTTCTTAGATTCAATTACTGCTTTATATTTAAGTGAATTCAATTAGATTAATTAGTTCCTTTCATTTTACAGCATCTTAGTGATTAGATTTCAATTTCATTTAGTTCTTAGAATCTTTGGTGAACGTTTGAGGAACTTGATTGTTGATGAACTCAGATCTGGTTTAGCTACACGATTTTAGGCTACCTGCATAAACTTTGCCAATATTCTTGAGATAAAAGACGAATCCTTGGGTTGATAAATTAATGTTAAACTAAGGTTGTTTTTAGGACATCTTTAGAGCCCAACAATAGGAAAAAGCGTGAGCAAGGCTCATAGCCGTGCAAGGAGTGCGCAGGATGGGAAAGAGGGCAAATTTCTTCAATTTCGCAAAGGAGTTGAAGAATTCTCTGTCACAAGGAGTTCACAGAGCTTCCTTTGAGAGATAACTGGAGTAGTTATCATGGCACGCAAAGTTCGTGCGCAGGGGAGGTTTGAAGTCAGAACTCTCCAAGAGAAGTCGAAGACCCAGAAAATCAACTTTGTTTGGAGGTTGCAAAGGGTGAGAAAAAGTTTGAATCGAAATCATCCAGGAGAAAGAAAGGCCAAGAATCTGAATCAAATCTTGGGGCCAAAGAATTATCAAGGACGCAAATGGACGGTTGACATTCTCCGTGGAGAATCGTCGAATTTGCGAGGACCGTCAGATCACGTCAAACTTGCAAGATGGTTAGCGACAGGAGGAACCCATTGTTGTGAGTGGGAAATCCCCCTACGGACTATAACTTAGGATTTTATCATGCATGCAAAAAAGACCTAAAGATTCCTACTTTTTACTGTCATCCCGGACCTAATCCCCATTATTCTTAAGCAAATACATAGTTAAGAAGATCAAGTGAACATACCTTATTTCCAGTGTTTGATATCGATCCCTCTTCACACTTGGTCACTCTTTGACTACAAATCTCCTCCCAAGTCTGACCTGCATTCACAAAAGACAAACAAAGAACTACACATGCATTTTATCTACAAATTAATGGGTTAGCGATTTAATCAACATGTACGCAATAAACAATTAAAACCTCATATGGTGGGATGGGAAAAGTACTTCTTTATAATTAACTTCACTAAAGAAACTTACAATGATGAAGTCGGCCACTGCTCCACGAACCTGGTCCTGGGCTCCTCTTCAACTGTCCTCCAACTGCTTTGCCCTATACTTCTCTTTGCACAAGGATGGCTAAAGGTTGGGACAAGGGGAATGCTCAATTAGGTATAGTTTCTTTACTATGATTTTCCTCTTCTCAAATGGGACCCTTACCCCTTCTTTTATAGGCTAGAAGGAGCCAGGTATTTGGTCGAATGACAAGCCATGCATGGCCGAAAGGTTTAGTTAACTTGCCCAAAGTTGTGTGTTCCATCAGCAACTTTCCTTTTTCCATGCTTTTGTAGGTACACGCGGGTTGTATTGGAGTAGCTAGTGTGTACACGCATGCAGTAATGGAGTAGGGCGCGTGGGCATTTATAAAGGGGGTTTTTAAGAAGAGTTGTTCAGTAGTGTTTTGGAAAAGAAGGAGTCTGATATGGCCTGATGCCAAGTAAGTATGTTTGGTGCAAATTAGGCTTATAACACCCATCACCTGGGAGCCGAGGATCAATGGGAGTCGTTGATCACATTTTATTCGAGCCGTCAGATTTCCTCAAGGTTTCGGGGTTCATGGGTTTGGAAGGCAAGCCAATTCCTGGGTCATTCCAAGTCCCGATTCATGAGGTATAAGGTGGGAAATCCAGGCCATTGGATCTCAGTAGTACGATAATCGTTGGATCAACCCCCCCCGCGTCATATCGCGTATCGTGGATTCGAGGTGTATAAACCTTTTTTGTAATCGCGGAGGTTACAAAACACCGAACGCTAAAGTCATGTGTGACAAGTGGCGCTGGCATAGCATGCAGAAAAGGTGAAAGTGGGCGACAGTTGGCGTGGACATGTCGCTTGGGAGGAGTCAACACTCTATTGACTTATCGCACTTCAGAGGTTCGCAAGGGGAGAGCAACAGTTTACGGCCCTCCAACTCGTGAAGTCATGAGTTGTGAAAGGGGCTAGTACTTAGCCTAGTCAGTGGTCATTTGTAAAGGAAGCTAAAAAAAAGGGGCCATACACCATTTTCCATATCACAAGTTTAGTTATCGACGTTTTGGGCACTGGAGGAGTCAAGATTCCATGACTCTCCAACTCACTAAGTTGTGAGTCGCGATAGGGCTCCCGCCAGGCCTTGGTTTTGGTCATATTTCAAAAGGGGGGGATAAGGGATAAGTGCTTATACCTTACACCTATTCGCAATTTTGCGTCTCGGCTATTGTTGAGAGCTATGGCATTGTGTTAAAAGCCAAGAGCTCACGAGAACCGATCTCTTGCATAGTCAAAGAAAAAGAGTCCCTTCGGACTCTTGTGGAGGTTTGGAAAAGATCCTGAGTGAATCTTGGCCCGAGGATCGGGGGTCTACACCAGTTGTGGTATCAGAGCACAAAAAAAATTCTTTGCTTTCTATAGCAGAGAGAAAAGAGGAATTTTACAGCCATGCCGCTGAGAAGAAGAGAAAGGCCAATTCCTGATCCAGCAATGGAAAGGGAGATGTGTGAATTACATGCCATGCTTGATGCCATGGAGATGGCACATAGGCAAATAGTCAACACTGGAGATATCAGTGAAGCTGAAAGTAAAAATGAAGCTAGAAAAAAAGGAGAAGAAATTGCAGTCAAAGATGTTGCAGAGGAGTGCGTATTCAGAGTTGTTGCAAGGATAGGTGCCAGGGAAAAAATGGATATTCCAATGTACGAAGGCAAATTAGACGTTGAGGAGCTGCTAGATTGGTTTAAATCTATGGAAAAATACTTCGACTACGAGGATGTCTAAGAGGATAAGAAAGTTAACCATGCAATCACTAGACTGAAGGGACATGCAGCACTGTGGTGGGATGAACTACAAGCTGACAGGCATTGCAAAGGCAAACAAAGAATCAAAAGTTGGGACAGAATGGTTGCAAAAATGAAGGCCAAATTCATACCCAAAGATTATCAAATCAATCCATTTCGGAGGATGCAGAATTTGAGACAGAAGCTGATGACGGTGAATGAATACACTGAAGAGTTCTACGGGATAAACATCAGAGCAGGTCATCGGGAGAGCGATGATGAGAAGGTTTCCAGATATATGAATGGTCTGTGATATGACATTCAGGATGAGATGAGCATGATGACCATCTGAACTGTAGAAGATGCCATCATATGGCTCTAAAAGCTGAAGAGAAGTTGAGCCGAAAGAAAGGTCAAAGAGGCTGAGGGATAATTCAAAGTAGAGGAAAGGAAATTTCCCAAGACAGAATGTAGAAGTCCAAAGATGAGGGAAAGAAACCACAAACTCAATCTGAGAGAGGACTAAGCTCGCAGAGGAAACAGTATGCTGACCGAAACACTTTTCCTCAAACCAGAGGAAGAGTAAGAAGCAGAGGAGGCGAAGTGAAATGCTTTGTCTGTGGAAAAATCGGACATAAATCCTATGAGTGTCCAGATAGGAAGAAAGATGGTGAAACTCACATTTCTGAAGCTCAAGGACAGAATTTTGAGGCAGAAGATGCCAAGGGTAGAAGATCCTTAATGATGAGGAAAGTCCTCTTAAAGCTAGAGAAGGAGCCAGAGAACCCAGTCCAAAGGGATAGTTTGTTTAGAATTGCTTGCAAGACCAAGGATAGGGTATGCAAGGTAATAGTGGATAGTGGAAGTACAGATAATATCGTATCCACAGAAATGGTGGAGAAGATGGAATTGGAGACTGTTACACATCTGATCCCATACAAAGTCTCGTGGTTGCAAAAAGGGCATCAGGTAACTGTCACTAAACAATGTTTATTTGAGTTTAAGATAGGTGGATATAAGGATGAAATTTTATGTGATGTTATTCCCATGGACGTCTGTCATCTATTGCTGGGAAGACCATGGCAATATGACAAAAATGTGGTGCATGATGGGAGAAAGAACACATACACTCTGGAAAAAAATGGTAGAACGCATATGTTGTTGCCAATTAAGGATAAGGAGGTGAAAACAAAGATGAGCAATACTATACTTCTCATGAGTGGGAAGGAGATTCTAGATGAAGTCAAGAAAGATGAAGAAATGCAGTTTGTTGTGGTAAGAAACCTAGAGTCGTCTTGACCAGTACTAAGATAGATGATTTACCATAGGAAATTCAGGAATTGCTAGAGGATTTCGTTGACATTGTGGTGGATGAATTACCTTGTTCATTTCCTCCCATCAGGAGCATAAGTCATCATATCGATCTTATACTAAGGGTGAGTCTACCGAACAAAGAAGCATATAGATTGACGCCGCAGGAGAATGAATAGGTTAAAAGACAAGTCCAGGATTTGATGGACAAAGGATT
>JASDQU010735374.1:117315-132386 GCA_032191745.1 Picea mariana
TTCTTAAAAGTGTCAAAAACATCATATTTTTGTCGAATGCAATAAACCCAAGTTTTCTAGTTTCATCATCAATAAAGTAACATAATAACGAGAGCCTCCAAGAGATGAAATCTGAGTTCATCCCCATACATATGTATGCACAAGCTCCAACTTTTCACTCTTATTTTCTTTTCTGACTCTGAGAAATTTGACTCTCTTTCGTTTTCCATAAACACAGTCCTCACAAAAATCCAAATCAACTTGTCTAAGATCTAGTAACAAATTCCTTTTTGAAGTCTTTGCATCCCCTTCTCACTCATGTGTCCAAGCCTATGATTCCATAGTGTTGTATCCACTCCTATAGAAGCTAAAGAGATATAAGAGTCAACATTAATAGTACATAAATATAATGTACCTACCTTCTCCCCTTTTTCCATTACTAGATCCTTTAGTGAACTTCCACACCTTATCTGTAAATATAGATATACAACCTTCACTTGCCAACTTCCCTATTGAAATTATATTTCTTCTTAGATCTGGTATATGTCTCACCTTTTTCAGTGACCATTGGTTTCCATTCTTTTTCTTTTTTTTACTTTACCCATTCCAATAGTTTGACATGGTTCATCATCACCCAAATAAACATGTCCAAAATCATCTTGAACATAATCTTGGAAATATTCTCTATGGGGTGTGGTATGAAATGAAGCCTCTGAATCTACTACCCAATATTTGGTAATATTATCTAGAGAAAGAATCAAAGCATCTTGTCACACATCACTTATTACATTTGCTTCCTGATTTTTCTCTTATTTTCCATCTCTTTGTTTCTTTGGAGCTCTGCAATCTTTCTTTAGATGTCCTTTCTTCCCACAATTCTAGCACTCTATCTTTCTTAGTTTGGATTTGGATCTACCCTTACTAGAATTCTCATGGTTCCCTCAGCCCTTTCCTCTATCCTTTTGTCTTCCCTTGTTATCCACGGTCAACGCATTACCTGACTTCTCACATGTTCTTTTCCATTGCATTTCCTCGCTAAGGATAACACCAACAACATCATGAAATTTCAGAGTGTTTGAACCAAAGACAGAGTTACTTACATCCATGACCAAGTCGTTCCATCTTTCTGGCAATGAGCACAATATTAAAAGAGCACTAACCTCATAATGAAAGTCCACTTTTACATAACTTAGCTAATTATTAACCGTATTAAATTCATTTAAATGATTGGAAACAAACCCACCTTCTAACATCTTCATATTAAATAATCGCTTCATTAGAAATACCTTATTCAAGGTCACGGGTTTTTCATATAGTTTATCCAATGCCTTTATCAGATCCTCCATTGTCGTTTATTTTGAAATATTGAAATACATTGATGTTTCCAGGAACAATGATATCATTACCAGTGCCTTTTTGTCAAGAATCTCCCATTCTTCGTCCTTCATACTCATCAGATGCTTTGTTTTTCTGCCCAATGCTAGGAAAATATCCTTTTGATATAGATAGTATTCCATTTGCATCTTCCATAACTGGTATTTTTGGTCGTTAAATTTCTCGACCTTAAACTTTCCATCTTCTGTCATTTCTCCCACTTGAGCCAGGAACCCTCTTTTCCTACGAGTTAACTTTGGCTCTGAACCCAGTTGTTAGAAAAACAGGATTGTGGAAAAAAAAAATAAAACAAATGCAGAAATAAAACACAGAAGATACACAATACAATATATACACAGATATATGTGGCTCACTCAATGCAGGCTACGTCCACCAAAGAAATTGGCAGGTCCTTCCTTTTTATTATCCATCAAAATTAAGGAATACAACCTACAGCTGCATATGAATTAGGAAGATAATCAGGCTCCACAACTAACACTTTGCAATAGACCTATCTTGTCCAGCAATAGAGAGATAAGTGGCATGACAAATTCATTAAGCAAAAGAAGTTCAAGGAAGGTGATTGGGCCCTCCTATTTGATTATAGGTATAATGATTTTAAGGGTAAATTATGCACTCGTTGGATGGGTTCATATGATATCGACATTGTTATGACAATGGCTCCATGAAATTGTGCACCATTGACAAAATATAGGACTCCATTGATGGCCAATGTTCATTGATTAAGACTATATCAAAATCTAATGTCCAAGGAAGAGTTCATTAAATACCTAATCAAGAATGCATAGATGGAGGTTTCAACTCAAGTGGCTATGCCACCAATGTCTACATCCTCTTGATTCCTTTTCCATACCAATGTTCAAAAGATAAAAAAAGATTAAAAAAAAAAGGGGAGAAAAAAAGAAATAAAATTGGTAGTTAAAACCTGGTTCCAGGTGTTACTAGACTTGGTGATACTAGAAAACCATATTTTGGCTAGTATCACTAAGAATAAATAAATCCAATTGTTAAGGCACAATTGGATGGAGTTTTCCTGAAAAACAAGTTGCTAACATGTAGAGTCTGAGAAAAAAGAGAGGGGGGGTCGTTGGGAAGAGAACAACACCAAGTATTTACCCCACAAAGTGATCAAGATAAATAATTGGGATCAACAACACAAAGGGCTAGCCTCTACTCTCAAATAAAGTTGTAGAAGGATGGTTAATTGACCTCCTACAATCTATTTGAACTTCATTTGATGGAGGTTGCACCAAGGAATATTTCACCTCACTTACAAGCTTCATAAAAATAATTTTAGGTTTTCTTTAATTTTTAAGTATAACACTTTATATATCATTTTGGATCAACAACACTACTAGATTATATAATAAATGAAGAGGATTACAACTATATTATTTTGTAAATAACTAAGTCTACATCATATTTTACAACAAATCTTCCTTACAGACTCAAGACATCAAAGTGTTCTCTTTCAACAGAATAACTCTATGACTTATTCCAACCTTTCTACTTCAACACTCACTCTTTGTTGTTAGTTGATGTACCAGGGACTTACTTGCTCTGTCGAAGGATAGCATGACATCTATAGTCCAAGTAGTTCTCACAACAAATCTAGGTAGTTTCTAATCCTTTTTCTTGAATTTTTCTATGTAATCTTGAGAAGTTTAAGAGCAATCTATTTACTCTATGAATATACCAATTCCCATTTCATTAGTATTGCATTTAAATAATCCTAAGTATAAGCTTCAAAATATATACCTCTAAGTTTGGTGATTCAGTAGCATGTGCCAAAATATTCATGAAGGATTACCAATCAGGAAACATGTGTGAAAGGATTTGATTTGATTTCTATCATTATATCATCACTCTATCACTTCCTGTAAAAACACTCATCCCTATGTCCTCTCATCACACTTGTAGATTCTCCAATTCCTTTGTATTATTTCTCTCATTTTCCCCCTACATAATCATTGACACTTGCATCCTGGACATAATCTAAAATCACTTTGATTACATGAAGTGTTAACCCTGAGCATAATAGACCATGGGAGGGTATGTAAAAAGAGTAGAACCAGAGGATGTAGGGATGCTTGTAGAAAATCCATAGGTAATGGACATTTTCCCAGGGATGGATGACTCACGTTATTGAAATGATTTCATGGTTATGTCCTGGATATTGCATTGGAATTAACCAATACATAAAATGGATAAATGGAATTGGATTAGTAGCTAACCCTTATCATGATATAAGAGTTTATTGGTCATTCTACTGGGATTTCTCTGCCAGGAAAGAAATGGTCCAATAATTCAAATATTTTGGCTGATAGTTGGC
Source organism: Picea mariana (assembly GCA_032191745.1). Lineage (NCBI taxonomy): Eukaryota > Viridiplantae > Streptophyta > Pinopsida > Pinales > Pinaceae > Picea > Picea mariana. Next base: position 121,022 of record JASDQU010735374.1, read on the forward strand.
CTTGATTTATGGTAAAACCTTCTCCAATGTCAAATGTGTGCAAGGGGATTCAAAGGGACCTCTTACTATCACCTTATAAAGAGGTAGAGTTTTTTATGAAAAATTTCATCACCTATAAAGGAAGGTATAGAATGGTATTTCATTACCATAATCAATTAATGATGCATCTCAAGAATGAGAAGTTTGTAAACTTACCCTTCTTCCTACTCAATAATGTTATGGGGAAATCCCCCCTTTGAACAAGTGATCACTCTCTCGTATCCACCTCTGATATAAGACAAACTGTAGGATAGATAACAACAAAGTATTCTACTAGATCTACTAGATTTGGTCCTAAATTATGTTATGAGAAGGAGATGGAATGGTTCAAACATAATTCCCAGTGGTTGTCCTTTCATATTCCTGGCTAATGTAGATCTATAAATATTTTTCCAACTCCTGCCACCTACCTCCTGCACACAAGAGAAAAACACATACAATCTCAAACCTTCAAGCACTAGGAATGAAATTTTATCACTTTTCGAGTACCACTTGTTTTTCGTCACTATCTGAATCAATTTCACTTTGGGAAATGGTTTATCTTTTTCTTGTTTTCATGACTCTTATCATCAAGTCAAGTTTGTTTGAACTTGTGAAACCTCATGTCTAAAATAACTTGACACATGAATTAAGAATCGACAGCTAACACTGCACCTAACACGCTCAGGTTCGGCGTCGGAAAAAGATTCAAGCAAGTAAAGGAACCACTCATTTACAACAGTCATCGAGTGTCGATCCCCATTGACATTGGCAAGAGGTGGAGTTTGTTTGCATAAGTTATTCACATGAAGTTTCAAGAGATAGTTGATCCCCTTCGGCATCAGAAAAATACGGGAAGGATAGACATTAATGAAGGATGCAAAGAAATTATCGATAGTCGATGACCGATGTGCTTTATCAGGGTCGAAAAAATATAGAAAGGTTACAACAATCATTTTAGATGTGACAAACATATCACCAATCATCAATCCCTGATCCCTGATGCGTTTTTGGCATCGGGACTTTTTCGAGAGAGTCGATCCAAGAGCACTTGGGTAGGTTTATCGTCGATCGTTGATCCTTGATACTTTTGGGTGTTGGCAAGATAGGATTTTGTTTTAGAATGTATAACTTAAAGAAAGTCCTAATTCTAATTAACACGAGCAAATGAATTCATCGACTCGAATTCCACGTGTCTTTATCACGTAAAGGGGTCGTATGTGCTAGTTTCATCCCAAGTCAGTTTAAGGTTCCCTTGGGTCCTAGTCATGCCTCCTAGTCATCTTTGCCACGTCAGCTATGTACAGAAAGATTGATCGGTGTCATAGATATATCAACGAAAATGTTTGAAGCATAATCTTGGCCCCCGATCCACCAACTGAACGAAAGAAACGATGGGATGTTTGTGGCATAATATTTGATCGGATTTGGACATTTAATAGACCAATTAATGCTCAATGTCGCATTAGTTTCTACCTTGTGTGCCAATTAGACAACAACAATTTGAAGTTGTCAATAGACCACATTACCACATGCACCCACGCTATCAACCCACAATGAATTAATTTTTAAACATCTTTGAATATCTGGCAGCAGATTAAATGAAATTACACTCATAACCCGAATTGAATGGCTGATGTGACAAAGTAAATTCATCCTTGTTTAAATTTCTAGAACGATTTTGAACAAATACATTCTGTGCACAAGTTGAATTCCAGAGCATCCAAAGGAGAAAAGCAAGCGTCTTGAGACTGTACTAATCCTCTGATTATCAAAAACAGGTTTAACAAGTTGTAGAGGTATGTATTCAATATTGTCAATTTGTTGGTCGTAATTTATATATGCATCTGATTTTCTTGCACAGTCTCTAAACTATGCTCTATCTGCAGGTAAGATGTCACTTAGAAAGCCAACCACCAAATGATCACCTAGGGAAACCAATCTTAAAGAAACTAAAACAGGTGAAGGTTATTCTCTGAGGACCACGAGGCAGTTGGAGTACGCTCCTAGGGTGGAGCCTGTCATCAAAACATTAACAAAGAAAGATTTTTTCCAGCCTCCAGCCTTCGGTGACATAGAAGCAAGCACTGGATCCAAAGTAATGCTCCCATAGTGGGGGAATCTCTTCAAAAGAATTAGCTGAGAAGAATACCCAGAGTATATCCCACACAGCGACCCGAACGTAAGGGCGCTCGATGACCAGGTGTTCCCAAACACCTGATGGTCATATTTACACATGGTGGCAAGCAGAACCTCTGTTTTCCCTTGCATAGAGGTTCTAAAATGGATAATCAACCATACAGATGGGCAGAAGTGCTTGATCAACGATGAGAATGGCAAGTGTGTTGGCATTTTCCTCCCAACAGAATTTTATAAATACTACAAGCTCAAGGACCTAGAGGAGTGGCTCAACACGGACTTCATGGTGGAGTTCTATGAATTCCATGACACCAGCTGGTTGATGGCCTCATGGTGGAAGGAGGATAATAAGTTCACTAACCGGAGCAATGGTCGGTATGGATCGCTTAACCTGAGGGAGCCATACATCTATTTGATGGCTCTCACCTACTGGATATATGGAGAAAAGGATTGCTCCAAGTTTTTGGAAGCATGAATGCCTCTGGCGTACATAGTGGCGATCTTCGGGAATAGCTTCAATTGGGGAGAAATAATTTCTAATCAACTGAGCATCTGTGTACAGTAGGGTCAGGCACCGAAATAAGGGGAAGCACCCACTTTCTACATGGCCTCGTACCTGCTCAATGTCTTGTGCGCAAGGAATATCTTCATTGGCATGAATTTAAGCTGGCATGTTGCAAAGCTCTTGGTCCATGTCTACTTCAGCATACTATGGGAGAACAGGTACAAAAAATCTTACGCACTCATCCGCAATGAATTCATCGCCTGCATTCATTTTATTATTTTTAAGAAGAAATGCCCAAGATTATCCGCAACAGTCAAGAAGATGGTAGCAAAAGTAGGTCATTGGTATTTAGACGAATGCTCAACCTACATCAAGGTGTTCGAGGCCACCGGAGCACCACATCTCCTTCCTTCTCATGTCCCAGGCCAACTCATTGTGGGAGAAATCTACTATCAAACTATCCTGCAAGGCTATAACACCACATTAGTCAAGGACAAGAAGCGGGTGTTCATACCCTACAGTTTCCATGTGCGGTTCTATCTGGTGAAGGATACTTCTCAAGCCAAACAAGAAGGGCTTAGCCAACTAGAATCCAAGTTCCCAATAGGCTGATTCCGCAAGCACGACCCTAAACGCTTGGTCCTCCAACATGCTTCATATGTGTCATCCTATTGGTCGTACGCTCATGATAAGTTTGAGGATGAAATATTCACAGAGTGGGCCTAGGACTGGGACGAGGTGGTATAGAGAATGTCCTCCCCCAATATGACTAGGTTCAAGGCCATGAGCATGGATGAATAGGTAGAAACAATAGAGAAGTTGACCCAAGAGGCCCTCAGAGCTAGGGAAGAAATCAGAGCGGCAGAAACAACAGAGGCACAGAGAAGGGAATTTCTCTTGCTAAACGGGGCATAGAGAATCATTGATTAATTGCAAAATGACCCTGATCTGATATAAATGATGAGGATTCCCACTGATGACCCAATCAAAAGTCGAGGGGAACCAAGTGGCCTAGATCTGATGCAGCTTGAAGAAATCACTGGGTCTAAAAACCCTGAAGTTCCACCACCACAATTCAAATCACCAGGGTAAATTTCAACCCAGCCTTGAAAAGATATAGACAATCGGAGGCCTGAGAAACACTCTAACTTGGGGAGAACAAAAAATCCCCAAACCTGTTGATGAGGTCTCTAATATAAAATCAATCGCCTATGACCGAAAGAGGAAATCCATCATGAAGAGAACCACTAAGAAGAGGAGGCTCACATTGGATAGTTTGATCCTAATCACCATTGAGGAGAAATTGATCAGCACAGAGCATGCCAAGATGTCTGAGCTTATCAGCGCAGGGATGGAAATCACAGATGCCACCCTATATAGAGCAAGGAAATATGAAGAGGAGTTGGTCATTGCACTAAAGGATTTGGAGAATATGTGTCATTTGGTGAAATACTATCAGGACTCCACACAAGCCATGGTGTTTTTGAGAAGTGAGTTCCAAGAAGCCTATGGAAAATTCAAGAATGAACGAAACCTTTTCACTATAGGGATAGTCGACTTCCAAGAAGACACCCTTATGGCACTAGCGACTTTCAAAGACGTGGAAAGATGGTACGAGAAGGCCCATCAAGCAGTGGAAAGAATTGATTACATCAACGTAGTTCAAAAGGGTCGAGACGTCGAAGAGCATGACATTTGGGTGCTAAGGGACATCAGCATAGATCGGATAAGGAAGGTGGTCGAATACTGGGTGAAAATGGTCCAAGAACCTCAGCGAGAGATTCAAGAAAAATGGGTCGATTGAGAAAAGAGTTGGGTCAAGATCAATCGGGAGATTAGAGACATCGGTCTCCCAAAATTCGGCTCACCCGAGAACTTTTTTGACTTGCATGACATAGTCAAACAACATGCAGAACAAGACTCGACATGGACTACAAAGATATCAAATGTGTAAAACATGGCGCCATGTCAAGTACATGAATTCATGGAGCACCTGATCAAGGCTCGAACAATATTACAACAGTTAAGTGTTAAAATATTCAAGTATCGAGCACAGGTGGTAGAAGTAAAGGAGATCCTTTCGACCCCGATGGACCAACATAGATTCTTGTATTCCAACACATGCGAGGAAATCTTCATCAAATGGTCAGAGTATGAGAAGATTCATCCACTTCAGTGAAATTATTTGATGACTCTTAGAAGACAGAGAGATGCACTTTTGATAGTTATTTTTAGTTAATGATTTGTTATAAATAAGACAATCAACCTTTTAGAAAGGGTTGATGGTTTTTGCAAAGACCCTCATTTTTGGAATTGTAAAGAACTATTTCCGAACTACCTCAATTAAGAAGTCTTATTTAGGACTGGAGACAAACTTTTGTTTTTCATCAAAGGCATGTGTGATTGGATTTGAGGAGGAATTACTTTCGACTTTGTTTCATAAATGAATGTTGTAATGAGTAAGAGTTTCTGAATCTATTTATAAGATAGTTGATTCAATATTTTTTCGTAGTTCTTGTTCTTAATGATGGAAAGAAAATCGTTGTTCTAAGGAAACTATTTTTCTTGCCATCATTTTATTGCATGTATGTTTTCTTTTGATAACTGTATCTCAGTCAATAATTGAAATACCAGCAAGTTGATGTATTAGTACTAGACTTGTCACAGGTGTGAAAATCTTTGTCTGCATGCTTGAGCCCAAGGGTTATCCCAAGCTCAGCCTTCTTCAGTAGTTAATATTTCCTCTTTTACCCAGCTGGTTTATACCATCACCCATATTTTTATCAGACCCATCTAATAATAGAGAATACAAAAAGAGACCATTTAAACTGAATAAGGAACTTTCATAAGAAGATACCATGTCAATCACTACGTAAAGTTCATCAATTATTTGGTCGGATCGACAAATCTGGAGAACCATTCCACTATTAAATGTTGCAGAGTTTAATTTGGCCTTGGTGGCCGGTTTGGTTCCTTCTGTTGAGTTAAAGGGATTTAGGACCCCTCAACAAAACTGGTGCTAGAAGGAGGGCTAAATGAATGAATGGATAACAATATTTTTGATATAATATTTCACACATCCTATAGATTTAAAATATCCCACATGCATGGCTAGTCATTATCAAGAAATCCCACATACACTGAGTACTCCTGAAATGAGTAACTCACCCCAGAAAGAGGAAGAACATTTATTCCCTGAAATACCTTACGCTCTTCCCCACGAGGAGTTGAACTAGTTCAGAATAATCACAAGAGCTTACGCCTAAAAAAATTGAGCACTACCCTTATCTTCGGTACTTCCTCACAGAAAACAAGTAAGAAGACCAGTGGTCAACACCCCCGACCAAGTTTTTGTTCACACAGTAGAATACCTGATAGAATTAGCTCTCATCGAGATCAAACATCCCCTCAATCTAATCCCTGAAACACCAACTGGTAACTGCTCTGAGCCCGATGATTTTGAATCTGACGAGGAAGGGTTTAACTCGGATTTCTCAGCTTCGAAGTCGAACAACATGGATGATAACAATGATCATAATGAATAAAGGGGAAAACCATCTCATAATAATCAACCTTGGTTAACCATAGATGCTTTGTAAATCCTTGGATGAGTAAATAACCTTCCCTGACATCCAGAAACGTTACTCCCTAAATTTGACATTGAAACCTCTAGATTTCTTGAAGACCATATCAAAAATTTCATACTAGTTATTAGACTGATGAACGTCCAACATGAAGATGTCGTATGTAGGATTTTCCCCTATACCTTTGAGAATTCATCCTCTACGTGGTATTTTAACTTGCCTATAGGGTCCATAACTAGTTGGACAAAGTTTCAAAAGTATTTTTTAGACAAATTCGTAGAAGAAACCACTACAGGAGCTTTAATGGCTTAGTTGTTCACCGCCACCATAAGTTCAAAAGAAAAGGTTATATACTTCAATCAATGATTCACCATTATCCTGAAAAAATTCCAACCTGAAGCTAAACCCACTCAGTAGTTGTGAATCAAAGTATACGCTAGCGCTCTCCCTGCTTCTATTTCTATGTTTGTAAAAAGGGTTGCCAAAACAACCCTAGCTGAGAATTTAGAGGAAGCCAAAACAATTGAATTCTAGATGAAGGGATGTAAAGAGGGCCAGGTCTTGCTAGTTAAGAAGGAAGCTCAACCTCCACCTAGGAGAGGACTCTTGTTGACCAGACCCCCAGGGAAACAAACAGAAAAAGGCCCCGAAAAGGGAAGTGGAGACATAGAAGACCTACAATGGATGATTAAGAAGTTGTCAAATGAAATCATAGACATGAAAATAAGTGAAGGGGAAGGAAACCAAGGCCAAAGGACCTACAAACCATTTTTTAAAAGAACCCCATCATCCAAAGCAATTAAACATCCCCCATCCAACTTAAACATCGACCTAGGAAATGTAGCATCTAAATATTTGTTTACCTATCACCAAGAGAAACATTTTGAAAGAGACTGTCCACAATGGGTGCATGCCATGAATTTGATGTCCAATCGGTTCGTAAACGAAGTTTCCCTTATCGAACAATCAAGCAGATCGGCGATGAATATTGTTGATCAGGAAGAAGTCAACCCACCGGAAGAAACAACCATGATGTTGTGGGACACCGACTTGCCAATGTCGTTCGATGATCTGTTTGAGGTTCAAGAACCACCCGCTGAGGTCTTGGTTTTGAAAACGTGAATAAGGGGTCAGTCGGTCTCAAATGACCTTGCCATTTTCCAAACTTCGAGAGGAAAGACAACATTTGATAACCTGAAATAATCTTTTGTCTCCCAAAGAAACCCTATAAATATCCATACACGAGAATCACCCAAGATAGACTACAACATAGTAGAAGATTTAAAAAGATTAAAATAAAATGTATAGGTCATGGACATGTGTAGAATTCCCCAGCAAAAGGACTTTCTGTTACAAGCCTTGAAGTCGGAAGAAAATCCTATAACAAGCACTAACCAAGGAGAAAATGCATCCCCCACGGATCTAAGAAATAAACCAACTGTAAATGCTTGCTCTGAAGATTAAAAAAGGAAAGCCTTTTTTCCCACCATTCCTCTTGACATTTGAAGTCTTCAACAAAAACCTCCATAATTGTTTGGTTGACTCAGGGGCATCCTCTAATGTTATTCCATTATCTATCTGCAAGAAATTAAACGCAGTCCCTCTCAAAAGTGGTAAACATGTGATCCAACTGGACAGAACCCAGGTGAAAGTTATGGGAGAACTCAAGGATGTCATGATCAGAATGGAAACACACCCGAAATTTGTTCAAGTAATTGACTTCATTGTAGTAGATATACCAGAATCTTATGGACTGCTACTTAGTCAAGATTGGTCCAAGAAGTTGAACGTATACTTTAGCATAGATTGGGCTCACCTTTGGTTTCCATTAAAGGGACACATGAACATGATCAGAAACGATAGGGAAAGGTATCTCAAACATACTGTCACCTATTTAGAATCCCTTAACGAACCCTCTTCGGCAAATTTCTTCATGCTAGGAAATTACTCCTACGACTCTGATTTCGGTAATTTCCCCCCTCTCTCATCTAATTTTCCTCTTACTCAAAACTTTGAAATGAATTTTCAAGAAAATGTACCGACGACACCAGAAGAAACCCTCTTATGTCAAGAACCTTTGTTGGAAACCATGGAGAAAATAGGTGGAGAGGAAGAAGTTAGTAAGAATGGAAAAGCTAACAATTCTCACTCACAGGTATGGACCTTGTAATTTGATGGGTCTAAGTCACAAGAAGGATCAGGAGTAGGGTGTATCCTCATTGATTTGAAGGGTAAGAAAAATTTCATGTTCTGCAGACTAGAATTTGAATGTACTAATAACAGTGTCGAGTATGAAGCTTTAGTGCAAGGGCTAAATAAATCCATAGACTTAAACGTTAAAGAACTAAAGGTTTTCGGAGACTCTAAAATCATCGTTAGGAAAGTAAGGAACACTATACACTGCAACTTCCCCCGCTTAAGGAATTATCAATAGGAAATGCATAGGCTAATAGAACATTTTGAAGCCTTCAAAATTACAACAATCCCCAGAACAAAGAATACTCTTGATGATTCCCTGGCCACTGTCGCCTCAAGGTTATCCCCTTTAGAAGACTATGAAGCCTCCTAGTTCACTGTGGAGCTACTCTACAAACCATCAATGCCCAACAATATTTCTAAATGGAAGGTCTTTGAAGGAGATGAACAGATCATAAAAATTTTAACCAATCAGGAAAATTTTCAAGACTTTGCTATTAACGATGAAATATTCCAAGAGCAACTAGTGGAAACTGATCCCCATGAACAAAGAGATGGAAAAAACCACTCGATTGACAAACCGAGGTTTCACACGATACTAAAATGGGTAGCCAATTTGGAGAACCTCTTTGACTTAAGGGAAAGATTTAAAGGGTCAACAAACACAAAGATAGGGAGCTTGTGTCCCATGTACGATACTGTAAACCTAGGAACTCTGGAAAACCCTAAAAATATAAATCTAGGCAAGACAATGTCTAAAGAATAAAAGAAGGCCTATCTCAAACTTTTCAGAGAATAACAAGATGTTTTTGCATGGTCCTACCAAGATCTAAAGACTTATGACAGTCGTATCATTCAACACACAATCTTGTTAAAACTTGGAGTAAAACCCTTCCAACATAAGCTCTAGAAGTACCACTCATCTCTAGAACCCCTCATGTGTTAGGAATTAAAGAAATTATTAGATGCTAAAATTATCTTTCAGGTTAGACACTCTGCCTGGGTAGCAAATTTGGTTCTTTTCAGGAAAAATTCTGGAGAGATCTGTCTTTGTGTGGATTTCAGAAACCTCAAAAGAGAATCCAAAAAAGAAAACTACCAAGTCCCACCGATGGAGAAACTCCTGCAGACCGTATCTAGTTCTGAGGTTTTTTCCCTACTGCATAGTTTTTCAGGTTATAACCAAGTCATAGTTTCAAAGGAAACTGATTGAAAACTACCTTCTGAACCAAGTGGGGAACCTTTGCTTATAAAAGCATTCCCTTTGGGTTAATCAATGCAAGGGAAACCTTCCAAAGGGCCATGGATGTAGCTTTTTGGGGACTAATCAACAAACGTGTAGTAGTTTATTTGGATGACGTGACTGTGTATTTAAAGAATAGAAAAGATAAAATCCAACACCTAACCCAAATTTTCAAAAGGTGTAGGAAATACGATATATCTTTAAACCCTAAGAAAAGTATCTTTGGTGTTGAGGAAGGGAAACTACTAGGTCATATTATATCTCAAGCAGGAATTCGCATACACCCAGAACGAATTAGGGAAATAGATCAGCTTCGCTTACGCCACAACAAAAAGGCCATGCAATCCTTCTTTGGGAAAATCAATTTTGTGAGGAATTTTACCCCTGACTTCGTTGAAACTATCAAACCCTTACAAAAAATGATCCACAAAGATGTTGAATTTAAGTGGGATGACGAACGAAAAAGTGATTTCAAAAATATTAAGACCGCAATATCTCAAGCTCCAGTGTTGCAAAGTCCTGACTTTAGCAGAGATTTTTTCCTCTATATTTTTTCCTCTGGTTAATCGTTAGTTGCAGTATTGACTCAGAAGGATGATGACAACAATGAGGCTTCAGTCTCATTTATGAGCACTATTCTCCAAGGGTCCGAACTAAATTACCCTGCTATAGACAAGAAGGCTTATGTGGTGTACAAGGCAGTAAAACATTTCAGATCTTACATCCTAAAAAACCACACCGAAGTCATTGTGCCTCATCCTGCAGTCTGATCCCTATTCACTCAGCAGAATATGAGGGAAAGAAGAGGAAACTGGATGGTAGTGGTCCAAGAATTTGATGTAGATATAAAACCTTTCAAACTGGTTAAAGGACAAGGATTGTGTAAACGGGTCGTTGAAGCTCAGGACTAAGTAAATGAAGACCCCGGGTTGGAGAATGAATTGGAGTTATGGTATAGTGAAGCTTTATATGTTTCCCCAGGGCAAGATTCTTGGTATGGGAAACTAACGTATCTTCTGCATCATGGGACTTTCCCAAAAAACCTAAACCCTAAGGAAAGGAGAGCTCTCAAACTAAAATCGGCACAATATCGCCTCATAAATTCAGTTCTCTTTTGTGTTAATCATGATGGGGTACTTCTAATATGTCTCGAACGTGAAGACGTAGACAAGGTTATTGTTTTCCCTTGACCAAGTTTTGAAGAGTACTTGGTCTTACTCGACCACTTTTGGGACTGCGACAACTTGCCAAGGAATGAGCACAACGCAAAGCAGAAAATAAGGAAGCAAGGCCTATTTTGGGGTCCATTTTAGGGTTTTGGGTTGATGTAATGGGAAAGGGATGTCGGTCCGTGGGTTTACCCACGTTTAGGCCCATTTTGTAATCTATAAATGGGCAATATAGATAGTAAGATAGGGGAGATAGTAATGTAGTAGATCTGTGTGATGTATGAATGAAAGCTTAGTGCTAGTAATGGGATCTGTGTGATCGGATGTATCTTAGAGTGCTTTGTGCATGAGATCAGAGAGCTAAGTGTAGGTTTTTATAGTCTGATGTTGAAGAGAAAGGAAGAAGGATCTAGCGAGCTACGTAGATCTTTTGTCCTGTGCAAAGTAAGGGTCATTGAAGCTTTGTGTTGTAACTGCTTGACCAAGATAAGATAAAGAAGACTTTGTGGAC
>JASDQU010735374.1:134894-145892 GCA_032191745.1 Picea mariana
CGAGATCAAACATCCCCTCAATATAATCCCTGAAACACCAACTGGTAACTGCTCTGAGCCCGATGATTTTGAATCTGACGAGGAAGGGTTTAACTTGGATTTCTCAGCTTTGGAGTCGGACAACATGGAGGATAACAATGATCATAATGAAGAAAGAGGAAACCCATCTCATAATAATCAACCTTGGTTAACCATAGATGCTCTGTAAATCCCCGGATGAGTAAATAACCTTCCCTGACATCCAGAAACGTTACTCCCTAAATTTCACATTGAAACCTCTAGATTGCTTGAAGACCATATCAAAAATTTCATACTAGTTATTAGACTGATGAACGTCCAACATGAAGATGTAGTATGTAGGATTTTCCCCTATACCTTTGAGAATTCATCCTCTACGTGGTATTTTAACTTGCCTATAGGGTCCATAACTAGTTGGACGAAGTTTCAAAAGTATTTTTTAGACAAAGTCGTAGAAGAAACCACTACAGGAGCTTTAATGGCTTAGTTGTTCGCCGCCACCATGAGTTCAAAAGAAAAGGTTAAATACTTCAATCAATGATTCACCAGTATCCTGAAAAAATTCCAACCTGAAGCTAAACCCACTCAGTAGTTGTGAATCGAAGTATACGCTAGCGCTCTCCCTGCTTCTATTTCTATGTTTGTAAAAAGGGTTGCCAAAACAACCCAAGCTAAGAATTTAGAGGAAGCCAAAACAATTTAATTCTAGATGAAGGGATGTAAAGAGGGCCAGGTCTTGCTAGTTAAGAAGGAAGCTCAACCTCCACCTAGGAGAGGACTCTTGTTGACCAGACCCCCAGGGAAACAAACAGAAAAAGGTCCCGAAAAGGGAAGTGGAGACATACAAGACCTACAACGGATGATTAAGAAGTTGTCAAATGAAATCATAGACATAAAAATAAGTGAAGGGGAAGGAAACCAAGGCCAAAGGACCTATAAACCATTTTTTAAAAGAACCCCATCGTTCAAAGCAATTAAACATCCCCCATCCAACTTAAACATTGACCTAGGAAATGTAGCATCTAAATATTTTTTTACCTATCACCAAGAGAAACATTTTGAAAGAGACTGTCCACAATGGGTGCATGCCATGAATTTGATGGCCAATCGGTTCCTAAATGAAGTTTCCCTTATCGAACAATCAAGCGGATCGGCGATGAATATTGTTGATCAGGAAGAAGTCAACCCACCGGAAGAAACAACCATGATGTTGTGGGACACCGACTTGCCAATGTCGTTCGATGATCTGTTTGAGGTTCAAGAACCGCCCGCTGAGGTCCTAGTTGTGAAAACGTGAATAAGGGGTCAGTCAGTCTCAAACGACCTTACCATTTCCCAAACTTTGAGAGGAAAGCCAACATTTGATAACCCGAAAGAATCTTTTGTCTCCCAAAGAAACCCTATAAATATCCATACACGAGAATCACCCAAGATAGACTACAACATAGTAGAAGATTTAAAAAGATTAAAATAAAATGTATAGGTCATGGACATGTGTAGAATTCCCCAGCAAAAGGACTTTCTATTACAAGCCTTGAAGTCAGTAGAAACTCCTATAACAAGCACTGACCAAGGAGAAAATCCATCCCCCACGGATATAAGAAATAAACCAACTGTAAATGCTTGCTCTGAAGATAAAAAAGGAAAGCCTTTTTTCCCACCATTCCTCTTGACATTTGAAGTCTTCAACAAAAACCTCCATAATTGTTTGGTTGACTCAGGGGAATCCTCTAATGTTATTCCATTATCTATCTGAAAGAAATTAAACGCAGTCCCTCTCAAAAGTGGTAAACATGTGATCCAACTGGACAGAACCTAGGTGAAAGTTATGGGAGAACTCAAGGATGTCATGATCAGAATGGAAACACACCCGAAATTTGTTCAATTAATTGACATCATTGTAGTAGATATACCAGAAGCTTATGGACTGCTACTTAGTCGAGATTGGTCCAAGAAGTTGAATGTATACTTTATCATAGACTGGGCTCACCTTTGGTTTCCATTAAAGGGACACATGAACATGATCAGAACCGATAGGGAAAGGTATCTCAAACATACTGTCACCTATTTAGAATCCCTTAACGAAACCTCTTTGGAAAATTTTCTCGTGCTAGGAAACTACTCCTATGACTCTGATTTCGGTAATTTCCCCCCTCTCTCATCTAATTTTCCTCTTACTCAAAACTTTGAAATGAATTTTCAAGAAAATGTACCGACGACACCAGAAGAAACCCTCTTATGTCAAGAACCTTTGTTGGAAACCATGGAGAAAATAGGTGGAGAGGAATAAGTTAGTAAGAATGGAAAAGATAACAATTCTCACTCACAGGTATGGACCTTGTAATTTGATGGGTCTAAGTCACAAGAAGGATCAGGAGCAGGGTGTATCCTCATTGATTTGAAGGGTAAGCAAAATTTCATGTTCTGCAGACTAGAATTTGAATGCACTAATAACAGTGTCGAGTATGAAGCTTTAGTGCAAGGGATAAATAAATCCATAAACTTAAATGTTAAAGAACTAAAGGTTTTCGGAGACTTTGAAATCATCGTTAGGAAAGTAAGGAACACTATACACTGCAACTTCCCCCGCCTAAGGAATTATCAACAGGAAATGCATAGGCTAATAGAACATTTTGAAGCCTTCAAAATTACAACAATCCCCAGAACAAAGAATACTCTTGATGATTCCCTGGCCACTGTCACCTCAAGGTTATCCCCTTTAGAAGACTATGAAGCCTCCTAGTTCACTGTGGAGCTACTCTACAAACCATCAATGCCCAACAATATTTCTAAATGGAAGGTCTTTGAAGGAGATGAACAGATCATAAACTTTTTAACCAATCAGGAAAATTTTCAATACTTTGCTATTAACGATGAAATATTCTAGGAGAAACTAGTGGAAACTGATCCCCATGAACAAAGAGGTGGAAAAAGCCACTCGACTGACAAACCAAGGTTTCACATGATACTGAAATGGGTAGCCAATTTGGAGAACCTCTTTGACTTAAGGGAAAGATTTAAAGGGTCAACAAACACAAAGATAGGGAGCTTGTGTCCTATGTACGATACTGTAAACCTAGGAACTCTGGAAAACCCTAAAAATATAAATCTAGGCAAGAAAATGTCTAAAGAATAAAAGAAGGCCTATCTCAAACTTTTCAGAGAATAACAAGATGTTTTTGCATGGTCCTACCAAGATCTGAAGACTTATGACACTCGTATCATTCAACACACAATCTTGTTAAAACTTGGAGTAAAACCCTTCCAACATAAGCTCTGGAAGTACCACTCATCTCTAGAACCCCTCATGTGTTAGGAGTTAAAGAAATTATTAGATGCTAAAATTATCTTTCAGGTTAGACACTTTGCCTGGGTAGCAAATTTGGTTCTTTTCAGGAAAAATTCTGGAGAGATTTGCCTTTGTGTGGATTTTAGAAACCTCAAAAGAGCATCCAAAAAGGAAAACTACCAAGTCCCACTGATGGAGAAACTCTTGCAAACCGTATCTAGTTCTGAGGTTTTTTCCCTACTGCATAGTTTTTCAGGCTATAACCAAGTCATAGTTTCAAAGGAAACTGATTGAAAACTACCTTCTGAACCAAGTGGGGAACCTTTGCTTATAAAAGCATTCCCTTTGGGTTAATCAATGCAAGGGAAACCTTCCAAAGGGCCATGGATGTAGCTTTTTGGGGACTAATCAACAAACGTGTAGTAGTTTATTTGGATGATGTGACTGTGTATTTAAAGAATAGAAAAGATAAAATCCAACACCTAACCCAAATTTTCAAAAGGTGTAGGAAATACAGTATATCTTTAAACCCTAAGAAAAGTATCTTTGGTGTTGAGGAAGGGAAACTACTAGTTCATATTATATCTCAAGCAGGAATTCGCATACACCCAAAACGAATTAGGGAAATAGCTCAACTTCCCTTACGCCACAACAAAAACGCCATGCAATCCTTCTTTAGGAAAATCAATTTTGTGAGGAATTTTACCCCTGATTTCACTAAAACTATCAAAACCTTACAAAAAATGATCCACAAAGATGTTGAATTTAAGTGGGATGACGAATGAAAAAGTGATTTCAAAAATATTAAGACCGCAATATCTCAAGCTCTAGTGTTGCAAAGTCCTGACTTTAGCAGAGATTTTTTCCTCTATATTTTTTCCTCTAGTCAATCGTTAGTTGCAGTATTGACACAGAAGGATGATGAAAACAATGAGGCATTAGTCTCATTTATGAGCACTATTCTCCAAGGGTCCGAACTAAATTACCCTGCTATAGACAAGAAGGCTTATGTGGTGTACAAGGCAGTAAAACATTTCAGATCTTACATCCTAAAAAACCACACCAAAGTCATTGTGCCTCATCCTGCAGTCTGATCCCTATTCACTCAGCAGAAGATGGGGGAAAGAAGAGGAAATTGGATGGTAGTGGTCCAAGAATTTGATGTAGATATAAAACCTTCCAAACTGGTTAAAGGACAAGGATTGTGTAAATAGGTCGTTGAAGCTTAGGACCAAGTAAATGAAGACCCCAGGTTGGAGAATGAATTGGAGTTATGGTATAGTGAAGCTTTATATGTTTCCCCAGGGTAAGAGTCTTGGTATGGGAAACTAACTTATCTTCTGCATCATGGGACTTTCCCAAAAAACCTAAACCCTAAGGAAAGGAGATCTCTCAAACTAAAATCGGCACAATATCGCCTCATAAATTCAGTTCTCTTCTATGTTAATCATGATGGGGTACTTCTAATATGTCTCAAACATGAAGACGTAGACAAGGTTATTGTTGGCCCTTGACCAAGTTTTGAAGAGTACTTGGTCTTACTCGACCACTTTTGGGACTGCGACAACTTGCCAAGGAATGAGCACAACACGAACCAGAAAATAAGGAAGCAAGGCCTATTTTGGGGTCCATTTTAGGGTTTTGGGTTGATGTAATGGGAAAGGGATGTCGGCCCGTGGGTTTACCCACGTTTAGGCCCATTTTGTAATCTATAAATAGGCAATATAGATAGTAAGATAGGGGAGATAGTAATGTAGTAGATCTGTGTGATGTATGAATGAAAGCTTAGTGCTAGTAATGGGATCTGTGTGATCGGATGTATCTTAGAATGCTCTGTGCATGAGATCAGAGAGCTAAGTGTAGGTTGTTATAGTCTGATGTTGAAGAGCAAGGAAGAAGGATCTAGCGAGCTACGTAGATCTTTTGTCCTGTGCAAAGTAAGGGTCATTGAAGCTTTGTGTTGTAACTGCTTGACCAAGATAAGATAAAGAAGACTTTGTGGACGTAGCCCCAGGGTGGGGGTGAACCATGGTAACTATGTGTATAGTGTTTTGTGCTTCACTCTTATGTATGTATCTCTCTCTTGGATAAGTTCTTGATGTGGTTAAGTAGATATAGTCATGCTCTATGTTGTTGATGAATGAATGAACATTGGATCTGATATATGAGATGCTTATTACTTGTTCTGTTGAATCTAACCTATATTGATTTAAATAAGTACTAAATCATTCTTAGTATAAGTATTCACTGCGATGCTCTATGACTTCTGCGAAGTATATTAATGAATGTATGTTAAGGAATAACTGATGCTAAGTGTGTTGTAATAAAGATAATCATAGATCTGTGTCCCAGCTAAGGTTGCAGACACCTGAGTCTTACAACCACCCATGCCTCTACCTTAGGTGAGACTTCATCTGCTTCGTATTTGCTTCGCAGGTGTTGCCGAATTGGTTGGTAGTTAGAGCTTTGTTGGTGTGCTCTTGAGTGTTGAACCTTGGGTCTACCCCTGTGCCAACAAATGGTTCCATTACCAGGACTTGGAACTATGATTGCTGGGAACTGAAGAAGAAGAAGCTTTGTGTGAAATAAGCTCTGTGTGTAGATCTATTGCCCTAGTGCACAGTGTTTTGTTTGACCTGTGAAGCTTTGTGCCAAGAAAAGAGGTTAGATCTGAAGAAAGAGAGGTCAGATCTGAAGAAAAGAAGTTAGATCTGCGAAGAAAAAGGTAATATCTGTAAGCTCTATGCCTCGATAAAGGTAAGAATAGTTAAAAGTTTTAGATATGGAAGCTTTGTGCTCTGTAGAAGTAAGATAAGTGAAAAAAAAATTGTTTCTAAAGCATGGATCTAGGTATGTTTGATAGATTTTTTCCTAGCTTCAAAACTAGGGCATTAATAGATGAAAGAAAGTTTGATATGAATAGATCTGATAAGTATAGTGATAGATATGTTATACCTATGTATTGAAACAATGTCTGGACTAACAAGTGGATGCAGGCTCCTAGAAAAAGTTTTTTGTAGGTTAGCCACCATTATCCTAGTGCACAGTACAGAAGGACTTGGGGAACATCTAAACGGATGAGAGGATTAACCCTCTGTTATAGTTGCAA
The DNA here is from genome assembly GCA_032191745.1 of Picea mariana. Lineage (NCBI taxonomy): Eukaryota > Viridiplantae > Streptophyta > Pinopsida > Pinales > Pinaceae > Picea > Picea mariana. The sequence goes on from JASDQU010735374.1 coordinate 141,311, forward strand.
ACGACCGGGACATATTGCTAAAGAATGCCCTGGGAGAAGACCTAGTTGCCCCTATTGTAAGGCTATGGACCATGAAGTATTGGATTTCCCTAGAATGATTGCTAGGCTTTAGAAGCTGAATATGGAACAAGAAAACCCTAAGGGAGATCAAGAGACCAAGATTATAGCAGAAACCCATAAGGAATCAGAAAAGATATTGCTACAGATGAGAGATACCTTGAATGACCACCAACATGTTAGGCTATCAGAGATATTCAAAGAAAAGGAGCAAATTGAAGCAACAATAGGGGACTTTGACATTGATTGTACTCTTGATGAAGAAGCGCAAGTGAACATTATGCCAGAAAGAACTTGGGAAGATATAGGAAAGCCTGCCATGATCCCTTCCCTAGGAGGAACAAGTTTCTTCAGAGGAAAGCTAGTAAACCTATGTGGAAGGCTCGCCCGGATACCTATGATTGTCAATGAAACTTCGACAGAGGAAGACTTTGAGATCATTAAATTTGTTGAAGATAGTGCCCCGTTTACCATGCTCATAGGAAAACCCTGGATTGATAGAGAACAAGCCAGACGAAGAGAAGAAGAGAAAGTGTTGGAACAGAAGAAGCAAGAGTTAAAATACTTTATGACCAGAAGGATCACGCACTTGATTGAAGAACAGAAGAGCAAATCATAGATATGTAATATTAGTACCTCCGATGTGGAAGCTAAGGGAACACTTGATATCCGCAGAAGATCGAGTTACCTATTTTTTATACAGAAGAAGTATTATCAAGGAACCCTAAGAAATATTTTCCACAGTGTAAAGTAACTAAGACCATAGAAGATAAACATCAGAATGGTAAAATCATTACTGAGACGAAACTCAGTGGGAAGAAGGCTAGGAAGTTAAGAAAGAAAAGGGATAATACTATAAGGTTACAAGAGGTTCCAGAGGACACTTCGCAGCAACAAGAATTGCAGAATGGGAGCTTCGTCGAGATATCAGAACAATGACATAGAGTACTTTTCCACGACGAAGCAATATAGCCATTGGAACCAATATACCCATTCGACCGCCGCTCCGAACGGATTGGAAAACAGTTATGGGTTACCACTAGACCGTTGGATAGTACCATAATGGATAGAACGGAGTTAATGGAGGCCCCATGTCCATTGCAAGTAGACCGTTGCTGAGATTGCCTACTTAACCTGATGCACCATGCACTGAGAATACTTTTTGCTAAATGAGAATATGAGCTCGAACCCTAAGATTTACTTGCCTTGAGATCATTGCCTTACTATTCACTATCATCTTTGAATTCCTTTTTCACTCGATCCAGCTGACCCAATTTTGTATGTCGAACGAGCTTAGCGCTGTTGAGAAAATTGTTGAAGAATTTCTAATTGATTTAATTGTTGAGAGAGTCATGTCAGGACGCGGAATGTCTATAGGTGTACAGACATCATCCTTTGGCGTACTGCCATCTTCCCCTTCCACTGCTCAAGCAGGACCATCCCGGTCGCCTTTGGAAAGATGATCTAAGCTCGGAAATGACTTCGCCACTGTGAAGATGATCCCAAGCATCTTTCCTAAATATATCCCACCACTAAGCAGACCAGTGAATTGAGACTATGTACCCAGAGACTTTGACTATGTTGTAGTCACTGCGTACCTCCCGAAAGGGGTGCACAAAGTTCATGTTGACTAGGAGAAGCTCACCTCACTGAAATTCGGTGATTTTAACCTTGGAGATCACAAGGTATACAGTATGATAGCCCCGCACAAGAATTTGACTATTACAAAAGGAAAGAACCCCAAGATTGTACCGCAGAAATGGACCCATAACCTTGCACAGTCAACCCTCCTCAATGTAATGAAGATTCCACATTTCGGGAGGCATCAGGAAGTAAATGCATGTGTTCGACTGTTGTTGTCCTACTACCATGGAGGATACCTATGGTTGGATCGGCGCATCACTGTGGATCCAATTCTAATCAATCAGATCACTGGGCTAAGCATGGAGGGCCCTGACCCGCATGAATTTTACCTTGGAAAGACCACAGATCATGCACTCTCTCAATGAATAAAAGACACATATGGAAATCTGGAGAAAGGCACGCGAGGTTACAAGGTAGCCTCCATTGAGAATGCAGCAGTACGCTTTGGTTTCCAGCTAATCGCAGGTAAGTTAGTCCAAAAAAAAAGACCTACACAGGTGACTGGATTTGTAGTTGACCTCGGAGGGAAGTGCACGGAGGGTCTACAAATGAATTGGGTGAAATACCTCATAAATCAACTAGAGCTTGACTGTATACAAGTGCAAGACCAAGGGTATGAGTTCCACTTTAGCTAGTTGCTCATACTCATCACCTTCATCGTGTGGGAACTACCCAAGGGAGCCACATTTCCGGAGATCGAACCCTTTGAACCCCTGGCCGCAAAGTTATGTACGCTATGGTACTCTAGCGACATGAACAAACAGTGGCAATCCAATGTCGTCTTCCATGTGTACTACATTCAGTTGAGGAATTCCATTCAGTCTACACTGCGTATTACACCCAACATTCTTCATAGGTTTCGACCTTTGATGAAAATCAGCACAAATCATCACTTCACCTACATCACAGTGTCTGCAGACGAGCACAAATAACAACTCCTGTCATATTACAAGCTGATAGAAGATGCCCTGGAGAAGATTACCAAGGAATGGTTGGAAAACATCCTTGTTGTAGTAGAACCCGCAGAGATTTCCGATGTAGCTAGCCTTGAAGCTATGCCAGATACACCAAGACCACACAAGACTAAGAAGGATATCGAAGTTCAAGATATCCACAGCACATCCACGAAGACTTCTTCGCTCTCACCTATGAAGGGAGGTGACGATGAAGAACTAGGGGGCACAAAAGTTGAATAGAGCAAAGGCGAGGTTACCCCGCCTAGGGACGAGGCAGATCCCTCCAAGAAAAGGAAGATTACCCCACCAAGGCCCTCATCCAGAAAGAAAACTAAGGCCACCCAGACCATGCTTAAGACTACGCTTACATCGGATGATTTTGACTTCTTAATTATCGCGCTGAATGATGTCTCATTAGAGCTTGTGGAAAAGAAAGAAGCAAAGCAGGAGGAACTATTCCGCCAGATCACAAGTGAATTCAAAGAAGCGTAGTAGGCACTTCAGTCCATCCAAGTAGATTCTACGGCACCGTTAACAATGGAAATATCAGGAACAGGCGATGAGCCCACATGGTTACGCCAGATCATCGAGAAAGTCGAAGTTCGCCTTTGACAAGCTCAAGAAGAAATAGCAAAAGCCACCCAGGATTTGGCACAAGCACAGAGCACACATGAAGAGCGACAGAGAAAGGAAGAACAGGAGCAGATTGACTTACAAGCAAAATGGGAGGAGGAAAAATCCCAGTTATAGCAAAGCAAGGACCAATTGCTAGCAGAGCAACTTGAAACACAAGAAAGAGTTCACAAGGAACTGCACTCTGTGACAATCATAGAAGTGAAGATGGAAGATCGTCTTCCACAGCAGGTGACCCAAATGGAATAAGTAATCCAGCAGCTTCAGCAGTGCATCATGGATATGGAGCTCTACACCGTGCCTAAGACACCCCAAGAGATAAGAGATCTAAGAGAAGCCACTGCTCAAAGCACAGTCGACCGATTAAAAACTTTGGCTTTGGAATGTAGGCAGCTAAGCACCAGAAGCACCCAGACCTATGAAACCCTCGCAGAGAATCCATAATTACAGACATTGGAGGCACAACTCCATGAAGAAAAGAAACATGCAAACATGCTACAAGCGCAGCTGAAGTCCGTGACCCCAGCCGAAAGAATGAAGAGGTTTGTAGACCAACACACAGCCCAACAACAAGTACACACACTGCAAAGTAAAGTAATGGACATCTCTCAATGACTACAACCACTCCAAGAGAAGGCATGCCAATTGTTCGTCAAACTTGAAATTCAGGGAGCTCAACTCGAACAGGGTGTCATCACTGCAGAACAGTGCCTGGAAGGACCACTCAATGACACAGTACTCCAAGAATTCACTGAACAAGAGGTTGTCACACTGCAGCAGGTCAAAGCCGCTCGAGTCAAGCTCGAGGCATTCGAAGAGGAATTGTTCAGACCTGAGTGACTTGGGATGAGTCACAGGTGAGTGTTGGGGGCCTATTGGCCCTTGATCAAGTTTTGAAGAGTACTTGGTCTTACTCGACCACTTTTGGGACTGCGACAGCTTGCCAAGGAAGGAGCGCAATGCGAAGCAGAAAATAAGGAAGCAAGACCTATTTTGGGGTTCATTTTAGGGTTTTGGGTTGATTTAATGGGAAAGGGATGTCGGCCCATGGGTTTACCCACGTTTAGGCCCATTTTGTAATCTATAAATAGGCAATATAGATAGTAAGATAGGGGAGATAGTGTTCAAGGATAAATTCATGAGTGCGGACACAGACCAATTTCCACAGATCCACCCGGATCTGGAACAAACCGTGACAGAATAATACTCTTTCCCTAGTTCTAAAGTGTTGAATGGACAAGAGAGGAAGGATGATATACTTACTTGTAAAAGCTCTCCTTATCTCTGTTGAT
>JASDQU010735374.1:210907-231877 GCA_032191745.1 Picea mariana
TATATCTACCACCTCTTTCTCTCTCCTCATTGTTAGTCTCACTCTCCCTCTCTCTCTACCCCTATTTCTCTCTCCCTCCCTGCCCCTTTCTCTTTTCCCCTAGTTATACCTCCCTCTCTCTCTGCTCTCTCTCACACACACACACACACACACACAAACTCAAACACTCCTTTCCCACCCCCACTCTGTTTCTTTTTCTCTCCCTCTCTCACACTCACACACACTCTCTCTACCCCCCTCCTTCCTCTCTCTCTCCCCCTCCATCCCACTATCTCTCCTCTCTCTCTCTCTCTCATATATCTACCACCTCTTTCTCTCTCCTCATTGTTAGTCTCACTCTCCCTCTCTCTCTACCCCTATTTCTCTCTCCCTCCCTGCCCCTTTCTCTTTTCCCCTAGTTATACCTCCCTCTCTCTCTGCTCATTTCACTCTCGACTTCTCTTATACTCTTTTTTTCTCTCTCCATAATCCCCTTCTCTCCCTCCTCCCTCTCTCTCCCACTTTATCCCCCTCCCTTTATCTCGCCCACTCTCTCCCCTTGAACTCTTCTCTATATACCATGCTTCTATCTCTCTCTCTCTCTCTCTCTCTCTCTCTCTAACATACTCTCTTTGTATTCATCTCTCCCCCCTTCACACTCTCTTTCTTCCTCTCTCTCCACCCCCCTCTTTGTCTTCTTCTCTCCCCCCTCACACTGTATTTCTTCCTCTTTCTCCACCTCGTGTCTCTTTCTTTCTCTCTCCCCCCCTCACACTATCTTTCTTCCTCTCTCTCCACCCCCATCTTTTTCTTCCTCTCTCTGACTCTCACACTCTCCTATACTCTCTCTCTACCCCCTCTATGTATTCCTCTCTCCCTCTGAGACTCTCACACACTATAAAATTTTGGTACATCAAAAGGAAAGAAATGGCCTTGATCTAGACCTAGACCTAAACATAACAATACCTAGACATGGAAAGGCATGGAAATACCCAAACCTAGACCTATACCATAGACCATTTCCTAGACCATAGACAATGATCTATACCTATACGATGACTATGATGTAGTCAATGACACATACCTAGAGTTAGATCTAGAGCATGACCTAGAGCATGACATAGACCTATATCTAGACCTAGACCATGACTTAGACCTATACCATGACCATGAACATGACCATGACCTAGAGCTTGACCTAGACCATGACCTAGACCCCCCTAGCTCCATCTAAGCCTAGGCATAACCTATACTCGACCCTTAACCCCATACACACTTGAGACCTAAGTGAACTATGCATATATCTCTTGTTAAAGGCCCCACAACCATTGCTTTATTCTTGATTTCCCATGTCCCTCTAGGATTTCGATTTGTTTGATTTTATATTATCAAAAATCCATGATTGATATTCTTTCTTATGAGGTTGGCATATATTATGTATTACTAGAAAACTTATCTATTTGTACATTCTTCAATATTACATTGTTGTCATTATCCATTTATGTCCCGGTAACAAGCGTAACAGGTTAAATTTCCTTTATTTTGTATTGTTTGCAATCAGTGTTCGAAATGGCCTAGATTATGTGTGATGCAAAAATTTTTATCTATATGTACTCTCACATGCTCTCTCTCTCTACCCACTTCTCCCTCCCTCTCTCCCCTCCCTCACACTATCTCTCCTCTCTCTCTGCTACATCTACCATCTCTCTCCCACCTCTCTCTCTCTCTCTACCCTCCTCCCTCTTGGTCTTCCTCTCCCACCCTCTCCCACTCTCAAACAATCCATATCTACCCCCTTCTCTCTTTACCTCTTGCATATAACCCATGCTCTCTCTCTCCATGTATCCCCATCCATATCTCACCCCACTCTCCCCACCTTGTTCTCTTTTATTCTATATAACCCCCCTTCCTCTCTTTCTCTCTCTCTACCCCCCTCTCTGTCTCCCTCTCCCTCACTCTCACACACTCTCTTTGTCTTCCCCTCTCCCCCTCTCACACTCTCTTTCTTCATCTCTCTCCCCCCCCTGTCTATACATCACCATGAAATAAATGGCCTTGACCTAGACATGTCAAGGCCTAGACATAGACCTATACATAGAAAGATATAGACATGGAAATATATATACCATGACCTAGACCTATATGATGACCATGACCTAGACCTATATGATGACCATGATGTAGACCATGACAAATACCTATAGCTAGAACTATACCATGACCTAGACCATGACATAGATATAAATATATACTTAGACCATGACCTAGACCTGTAACATGACCATGACCTATACCATCAACTAGATCTTGACCTAGATGAATGACCTAGACCCCCCTAGCTCCATCTAAGCCTAGGAATAACCTATACTCGACCCTTAATCCCACTCACACTCTATTCCTAAGTGCACTATGGATATACCTCTTTTTAAAGGCCCTGCAACCCTTCCACCCACATATTGGTTATCTAACCATTGCTCTATGCTTCAAAACACTTTCAATCCTAAGCCCTTAGGTTCTACTTGCCCCAAACCCCTATACATATTTATTCATAAATATGTTTGGTCTATAATAAATGATATATTCATTGAATTAATATTTTGCACATTCTCTGGTGACTTTAAATCCTTGTGGTTGTGTGCTTATCCATGCCTAGTAGGAATGCATGCACATTCCTAGAACGCGCATGCGCTTTAGTGCGCATGCATTTTAGGAATGTGCACAAGTTCCTGCTAGGAATTTTTATGTGCCAAGAACACTCCTCTACCTCATATATCTCAAAAAATTGGATAATCCCAACATTTGCACGTAAAAATAGTAGGAACATACATGTTTTTGTTCTTTTTCTCTTGTTGTTTAATTCATAGGCAATTTTGTGCTATTGCAAGACAATTGTGGGAAGAATTGGAAGACAAATTTGTCCAAGAGGAATTGGATTTTTAAGTTATGTCTTCTTGTGTCTTCTTGGAATTGGAAGACAAATTTGTCTAATTGGAATTGTTAGTTGTGTATTCTTGTGTAATACCAATACAATTTTTTCCAATTGAAAGTGTTAGTTGTGTGATACCAAGAAAAATCTATCCAATTGGAATCAAAATTGTTAGTTGTGTCTTATTGTGTAATACCAAGAAAAATTCCTCCAATTGGAATTGGAATTGTTAGTTCTGTCTTCTTGTGTAATATGAAGACAAATTTGTCCACTTGGAATTGGAATTGTTAGTTGTGCCTTCTTGTGTAATACCAAGACAAATTTGTGGTGGGGTGATTGGAAGCCAATTTTCTCTTTAAACATGGGTAACTTATGGAATTGACAAAGAGATTCCTTGAGGAAAGATAAACCCATTGAAATTGTAGAATAAAAAAGAGAAACGGAAAATTTGTGTATGTCAAAGTGTAGGCTTTCATAAGAGGGAAATCCAATTTATAGAGGAATAGATTCCTTTTTTGTTTCTCCTCCAACACCAAGTGTAGGAGTTTAGTAGAGACAAATCCAATTAGTATCTCATCAAGACAACTTATTGTGGATGACCAGAAGACAAAGGATTTTCTTGGAGTTGATTATATAATGGATGAAATTAGAGAGGGAATTGGTGCATGTTGAAATTCTTACTCCAACACCTGGGTACTTTCTTATCTAGTGATTTCCTTACTACAATCATATTAGCAGCTCACAAAACAATAATACACTACTGAAATATTCAACTGAATATCATGCAGTGAAAGCATAAACTAGGAATCCAAATCAAGCACACATGCACACCATAATTTTGGGTAAATACCCCTAGAAAAACCCCAGAGGGAAAACTAGTGTTGAGAATGATTTTTTTGCGCTTAAAATTAGGGCTCCCTTAACATGGATAATGGCTCACTGAGAGAAATACAGCTGTAAACTAACCTGGAAAGGTTTGACCTACTATATGACCAATTTTGGCACATTTTTCTAGGTATATGTGACTTTCCCTTCTGTGACCCACATATGTCCATGACTTTCCCTACTATGACCCACAGATGTGTATGGAAAGCTTCGTACAATCCAACACTCTCATTTAGCTTCCTTCTATTGAAACTCACATGTGTATACCTTTTTTCTCTCTTCTCCTTGACCTATATTATCTCTAGATGAAATTACTTCTTCACATATCCAATATCTTGAACCACAGTCCTTTGTGATCCAATATTCTTTGTGTCGACTCTCTCAACACAATTCCTGTCAAGTTTATTTCTCCATCACCCTAGCCTTGATTTTATAATTGTGAGTTGCAATCTATTTCTAATCTCAAAATTGATCTATGATTGAGATTACTTCTCACACTCGTGAATCAAGATTTGTATTACATGTTGCATGCTAATTACCTTTATCATGTTTCATAAATAACTCAATTAACTAATTACATAATTAATTAATAAAATAAAATGACTTTAATAATTCCTTTAACTAAATTAAATTCAAGAGTAGAATGTCAATTGGGTTTAGCCTGAGTGGTCTGTGTTTAGGGGTGTACTTTTCCCCCACCCAGGTTCAATTCCCGCAAGCGACATGTTGAGATCTTAGATGAGAAATCTATCGAAAAAAACTCAAATTTCTACAAAATATGGTTTACCTTAGTTATCATCCTCAAAATGGGGGGAAGTGCCTGGTGGGTTTCCCTAGGCTCTATTCCAAGTAAAAAAATAAACAAATTCAAGAGTAGAAGTATTTGGACAATTTCCACATGTCTATAAAAATAGACCTATGCATAAATACCTATATGATGCTACCACTAAAATTAACACTCCCTCTTAGAAAGGAAGGTATTATGCACCACTCCAAGTCTGTCTATGAAGAATACAAACTTCCCTTTCTCCAAAGGCTTGGTCAGAATATCTGCAACCTACTCATATGTGGAAATAAACTGAATCTTCACTTCTCCTTTATGGATCATACCATGAATGAAGTGATATATGATCTCAATATGCTTGGACCTGTCATGGAATACTGGATTCTCAGATATTTGATACAACTCTTATTATCGTAGTATATCATCGTAGGTTCCAACTCTTGACCAAATAAACCTGTAAGAAATTTGCAAAGACAAATGTCTTCAAAGCTATCCATACTTGTTTCATATAATCTACCTCTGCTAAACTGAGTGCTACAAAATTTTTCTTCCTATTGAACTAAGTAATCACTGTTGATACCAAGATGAAGCAACAACCCGAGGTGATCTTTCTGTCTATTGCATTTATTTCCCAATCTGAGTCTATATATCCCTACAACTCTACTCCATATCCTCCAAGATATCTCAACCCATACTCCATTGTACCTCTCAAGTACTTGAGCACATGCTTTGTTGCGATCCAATGCACCTTCCTTGGATCTACCATGAACTGACTCAAGGTGTTCACAGAAAAACAAATATCTTGTTTGGTGTTGACCATATACATCAAGGAGCCTACCAATTGACTCTATATCCTAGGATATACCAACACTCAACATAAAGTGTCAATATTCTTCATATTTGTAATCATAGTTGCATCCATATATTTACAATCCTCCATCCTGAATCTCCTCAATATGCTTTTTTCAATAATTCCCTTTTCCAAGGAAGATCTCTCCCGATACCTACCATAACTCTAACCTCAACAAATAATGCATCAAGCCAATGTCCTTCATCTCGAACAAATTAGAAAAATATTATTTGCACCCTAAAATAATATCCTCTGCACCTATGAGAATTAAATCATCAACATACAAAACCAATATGAGAGGATCTTGTCCAAAATGTATTGTTGTAGTCTAGGGTAAAGTAGGGAGAGTTATCAGTAGTCCTTACATAAGAAGAATGGAAGATACACACATATAGATATAGAAAAATACATACATAAGTAGTGAGAGACCAAATATATGTATTTATTAAAGGATATAGCAATGTAGTACAATGTATACAATCTCTCACATAGAGCTATCAAATTCTCTTTGTGATTCTCTATTTATATTCCTATCTATATAGTTTCCAGGAATTTGTAACTACTTAAATTTCTGGGTCGGTCGGTTATCATATACTTCGACCGACTTACATTTCATACTACTACAATCAACCAACTATTTCTAGTCGACTGGTGGGTCTAGTCGATAGAGTCGATTAGCCCCTACAACATATCCCCCTACCTAAAATTCTTGATCATCTCGAACAAGAGGGGATTATCAAAAAAACACTTTACACAACTTGATTACAATATTTATAAGTAGAAGACGAAATGAGGAAGAAAATTTAAAGTGGAAGGAGAAAAAAATTTCCATGTGCATGACCGACTTAAGGCACTGCATCCGACCGATCTTCTTCGCCTAGAATTACACCACTAGTGGAGTCGACTGTGTCTTCTTTTCTTTGGAACTAATGTGCTGGTCATAATTATATGCTTGTTGGGTCGAAGATGTTGTCTTCTTGTAGCAGGACATTCCCTTAGTGTCGCTTATGAATTGACTTAAGTCCTTATTTTGAGAGAATCTTTGGTTTTGAGTCCACAGTCATTTCTTCTCACACAAAAGTGTTACTTGAAATGATTTTTTGACATTTTATTTCCATGCTCTATTCAAGTAACCTAAACTGGACTGTGGATTCTTTCACCATTATTGGGATTATTTCAAATTTTGTATTTCTTCTAAGATTTGATCAGGTGAAGCCGCAAGGGAGCATTCATTCCTTTATGAGATGAAAAATTTCTTCTTCTAACGTATGTGACCAAGTTGGCTGATCTGTTTCTGATTTCTGAAGGTTTGGTTCCAGGGGGTCATCATCTACTAAATTCTTTGACCCCATGGTATATATTTTATAGCTTAACTCTTTTCCAAGTGGGTAATATTCCTTCTTGAGCTCTATTATATAGATTTGTAATATGGAAGGTGATCTGAGTGATGGAGAAATATTTTGTACATGATTCAATCTCTCAAGATATGGAAGTGGAGGGTTGATGATGGTCGTTGTCCTTTATGATCAAATCAACTATCAATGGTGTGAGTGTAGCTTCTTTGTTGTACACATACAAATCCTTGTTGTCTTTCGAATAGATATTGTTTTTCCCAATCGGACGATTAGTGAGAGTGTGATTTGTAGTTATGATTTTTAAAGAATTAGATAAATGCATGCGAGTGGACATCTATGTCAATTTTGAGTTGGAACTCGTGTGAACCCCATTAGATAATATGCATGGCGGTTCCCAAATACATGTTCATACATGTCAGGAAAATATGGGGATTGATGTGGGATGATCTTTTGCATTGGTCAATAATATGTCTGTTATTCTTGTTGGTCCTTTCTAACATGAATGAATGCACCTTTTGTAGGATCCTTGATGTTTCCTTGGTTGGTATTTTTCTGAGCTCGAACGATGATATCTCCACTATTAGTGCACAGTCGATATATGGGTCATCTGACTGTTATTCTTAAATTGTCAGTATTTGTTTTGTCAGTGCAACTTAGTCGATGTTCCTCGTGACTTATATGCTCGTCCAATTTTCTATTCCTTACTCTATCTAGATGATATTGATAGTTCCTACGCTTGCTTGATCCCCGCTCGCTTGACATCAATATGTCTTGATCACTTGATTGTATTTTCATTAATATTTTCCTTAGTTCAGGTGATGGAGTAGTATGTCAATCATGTCTTCCCCTTCTTTGTCTCGGGATCAACCAAGGACTTATTTCTCTTTCCATCGTCATTCTTTATTTCTTTCTCTTTGATTTTTTGATGGGTATTTAATACTTAATTTTTCTTATATGGTTTTCTCAACCTGATAATTTTTTTTTTTATAATTGAAAACTAAGAAGGGTTTATTTTCATAAGTACATGATTAGTCGATATTGTTCTAACTTCAACCATAATTTTGGATTTACATCCCTGTTGGAATTTCCCTACTAAATTTTGACAACATGGTTCTTGTCCTTCAAGGGTAATACTTTTTTAGAGGGGTACCATTAATTAATTTTTTAAATGGGTTCCCCAATAGTGTTATGATTTGGACTGCTTAGGTTGGTCGAATATCTTCGACAACATACAAACCAAGCCATGTTGTCTCTAGTTTTCTTGGTTTACCTTTTATACGACTGTCATACATCAAAACTAAATCTCCATTTTTATATCTTTTTTCTTTATATGTCAGTCATGCCATGAATTTTGTTGTTTCTTTTGGACCTCTTGATGATGCATTGTGATTAGTCTTCCTTCCTCCAGCTTGTTCAATTGGTACAATCATTCGTGCATACTTTTACTGTTGTCAAATTTTGCTACAGTTGCAACCCTGTCAGATTTGGTCCAGAAGTGCAAGAGAATAAGAACTTATTTTTCATCGATGAGATTGAATGGAATCTGACTTGTTGATCGTTTATATGCTAATATGTAATACCATAGCACTGTAGGAATAGTTTTGTCCCAATTTCATTTTTTTATTCCGCATATCTTTGTAAATCATTTATGTAACATTTTTTCAAATGATTTGATCCCCTTGTTTGCTTGTGGGTGATAGGTTGTCATTTGTCTGTGGTCAATCAAAAATTTTTCTAGGAGGAATTTAATTGTTTCATTCACAAAGTGTGTTCCCTGGTCGCTAATTAGTGTATGAGGACAACTCAACCTTGTGATTATATTCTCATAGATGAACTTTTTTGCGACCTCTTTGGTACATGATTCAACTAGCTCAATTTCTTCCCACTTAGTCACATATTCTACAATAGTGATGATATACTTAGAATCGGTTCTTATTTCCCTCTATGGAAAGGGCCCAAAAACCCCGATGGCCTATATTTCAAATGCTCTATTAGGATTTACTGAACTGAGAGGAATTTTATTTTTCCACATAGGTCACCCAAGCCTTTGACAACTATCATGTTTTCTAACTTGATCTCAATAGTATTTATGTAGAGTCAACCACCATAGGTCTGCTTGTAGTATCTCTCTGACTATCGTGCCATCCTAGAAGTGACCCCTAACTAGTCTTATGTGATCTTCATTAATTCCATATTCTCTTTCATGTTCAATAATGCATCTCCTTAGAACGTCATTGGTTCCCATTTTTTATAAATACCCATTTATGATTGTAAAAGGTGCATCTTTTAAGGATAGTAATTTTTTTTTGTCAAAAGATCTTCTGAAGCCCTTCCCTCTTCTAACAAATTTTCCATATCTTCTAAATTCTTAGGAGAATATTCTACTCGAAATAAGTTTGCATCTGGGAGGTCGTCGTAAATGTCGTTTGGATATTCTATTGTTCCAAACTATGACAGGTGGTCGGGTCGGACATTTTTTTTTCCAGATCGTATGATTGTGGCGAACTCAAACTCCTAAAATAAAAGTAACCAACAGAAAATATTTCCTTGGTGGACTGCTTTATTAACTAAATATTTCAATGCTTGATGTTCTATAAAAAATGTGAATGGATTGGCAAGTAAGTAATGACGAAACTTTTGTAGAGMAAATATAAGTCAAGAATAATTTTAATCTTCACCATGTCGACCTTTACTCTGTCTTTACATACCACATGTCTTAATAGGATTCCAATTGGTGTAGTGAATATACATTTATTGATGTTTAACAATAGTTAGATTTGCTTGCACCATTCTAGCATAAACCTAATCCATTGTATATGATTCTTAAATAGGTTGTATATTGTCAAATTATCAAAGAAGACAACCATATATATATATATATATATATATATATATATATATATTCTTGAAATGCTTTCTCGATAAAACTATTGGTGCATTCTTCAGTCCAAACAACATGAATCTGTAGGTGAAGGATATGAATCCTGAGACAAATGTTTTCTTTGGCTGATATTATTTTCCTATCAGCACCTTTTTATAACCTGGGAATACATCGGTAATGAGTAGCATTCATGGCTAGCGAATTCATTAATGATTCCATTAACAAAGGGGGTAGGGAATGAATATGTCATAGTCAATTTATTGAGTCCCCTAAAATCAACACGGATTCTTATCCTTTTGGGATCATATTTCTTTGGTTGCACCACCATAGGGATTTCCAAGTATTCTTTGGCAATCAGGTAAATGATACCTACTTGTAGAATTCCTTCGATCGCTTTTTGAATGATTGACTTATATTTATGAGCTAGTTTGTATGGTCATTTTTTTATTGGTTTTTCTCTTGGTATGAGTTTGATATTCATTTCTCCCAGTTTCCCTACAATTCCTTTCAATTCCTTGCAGTTGCGTGAAAAAACATCTTGATATTCTTTTAGCAGGTCGAATATGTCAGTTATTTTCTTGTCCGTCCAATAATCACCTATTTGAACCATTTTTTGGTGATCATTGTTTGATATGTCGAATTATTTATTTTTATTTTTTTATTTTAGGCCTCCATCTATTCTAGTGGTTTTGCTTCATTAAGATAATGTTCCCCTTCTTCGAGTTTTGTAAAAAAATTTGGGAAGTTGGGATGTTCCTGATCTTTTTTTTTTTTTTTATTCTATAGCTATATTGAATACTGATTTCACATGATTCTGCAATGTTGGGTGGTCCTTTTACACTAATAGCTTTGTCCTGGGAACCTTATATTTTCCATTTTGAGTCTTCGTTCCATTAATACTTCCTTATTTTTCATCAACACAACATTGCAAGTCGATGTTGATCCTAAATCCATCTTTATATTCCTTTTTTCTTTCTGTGTAGATAGTGTTGGATTTTCTAAGAAGTTTATGATTTCTTATGTTGCTTCTTTTAGGTTTTCTTCTTCTATATTAAATTCAAAGTCTTGCAAAAAATTTTGTTTAATTTCTTCCCAATTCACCATATGGCCACGGGATTCTTCAATATTATACCATTTATTTGGTATCTCGTCTAACATGCTTGGAAACATGTGGGGCCATACCCTTTCATCTCTATAACCTATCCTTCAACACTCATTTCCGCATCGTTGAATGTGCTCTACTAGATCATACCGAATCTTGAAAATGGGGAAATAGGCCACTTTGGATAGCTTATGCTCTCCAAAACATTCCATGAAGTATGTCAACACAATCATTATGCTTCCTTCCTTTCTCTTCAACATATTTAGATATTGCTTCAACATGTGTTGAAGGTATATCACATTCATTATATCATAAAGGATTGCTTATTCAATTTTTGATCGGCATGAGAGTGGGAGTCTGCCAAATTTTCTTTTCATATACTATTGGAACTTATTGGATTGAGTAGCACGTTCTCGAATGATTTGGGATGATTTTAATGGACTAACAATATTTCACGTTTGCTTTGTAATTATTGATTTTCCATTTGTATAGAGCAGAGTTGGAATTATGTTCGACCGACATGGGAGATTCTCTCAAAATTTCTCCTTGTGCAGTCGGTTCTACATAATATCTTTGTTCATTATTTATGTGATACAGGCACCATTACTCTTATTCTTCAGCCCATGATTCAGTACATGGATTTCCTTCTTTTGGATCCAAGGGAATGATTATTTTTCTCCCATCGCCTTTTAACTTGATTCTATCTTTTTCCAAAGAGATATTTGCTTTCATCTTTCGACCCCATGGCCGACTGACAAATGTTGCATATGTTGGCATCCTCTTGACTAGGTTGATGACTTCAAAGTCAACTTGAGTCAGAATACCCATTATTTGAGTGTCCATGTTTCTGAGTATACCAATGTGCTCTATCAATCTTTGATCCACAAGTTTGAGATAGTTCAGAATTGGTGCTAAAGCAGGTCGACCTAGTCTTATCCAAGTTTCTTGCAGTAAGATATTGACTTGAGATCCAAAATCGACAACTACTTATTTGATCGATACTTCATTGATTTGTAGGTCGATGCGTGGATCATAATATTTATGCGTATACGAGATTTTTCTAACATCCTTTGATGGTCTTTGTCCTTCTTTGTATTCTTTTAATATATTTAGTAATTCTAGCAATCGACTAACTAACTGTTTTTCCTATAATAGTTGTAGGAATTTTTGTAGAATATATACATTTTTTCCACCATTGTTTTTCTTAAAGAATCTGATAGCTTCCTTCATAATTTGTTCTTATTATCATTATTTGGAAAGAAGTTATCCTTTCATTTATGTTGGTCGTGTAATGTGGCACTGTTAAGATCTTGTCTTGCGCTAGATCTTGTGATGATATTGAAATTCATTGGATTCAATACTTCTTCTTTTGATACTGCATGTAGAATATTTACATTTTTTCGAGTCATAATTTTGTCAAGTACTATTGGGAACGCTTCTAAAGAGTGGTCATCGACGTCACATATATTGAAAAATTTCAAGTCAATTCTATCTTTCATTGGGAAATATGGATTGATGTGATCATATTTCCAATAGTTGTAGTAGTATGGTTGTCCTCGACCTCAAGAATGACCACTAAATTGATTGTGGCCTCCTTGACCTTGACCCTAACTATAGTAGTTGTCTCTATGACTGTAATTGTTAGGTTGGTTGGTGGCTTATGTGTGGCATATTGTTCATACACTTGTTTGATTTCATGTGCTAAAATAGAATTCCGATGTTTTGTGATTAGAATCTTCGCAGATATGACACCACTTAGTGTTTTTCAAATTATGTGGAAAATCTTGTACATTATGATCAGTCAAACCATTTCATATGCTACAATATTTCTTAGCTTGTATTCTATGTGCATCCGTTGTTATTGGTGGTTGATCATTAAGGCTACAATTTTCCTTCGTGTGTCCTTCTTCACAGCATGAAGTGCACCAAAGTTCATTTCTTCTTATGAACATATTCTTTATCATTTGATGTAAATGCTCTATATTTTCTTCAAGTCTTCCAGTCGATGGTCGATTGTCATCCATATCGACGCATTGTTCCTTTTGTAACGCATCTTCGCAAGTGGTTATTTCATATAAGCACAATGGTGAGTGGATTCATTACAATAAACCAATGATGTACCACTGAACTAGTAATATTTGGTCGATTGTTGTCGGGATTTGGCTCAAGAGATCTTTGAATCTTTTATCATACTCATGAACCAACTCACCTGGTCGTTGTTTTATTTCCTTAAAAATTTTCACAGCCAAGTGTGTGACATCTTGGAATTTAAAAAATGATAGAAAACTATCTTTTATGTATGAATTTTTATGATTCTGATTTTCTGTATATTTCATAAACCATGTCAGGGCATGGTGTCGGAGATCGGCTCCAAATTGGGCCATCTATTTGTATTATTTGGTCATATCTGTGAAATCCCATAAATTCTCGCACATGAACTAATGTATTTTTGGGTCCTCATATCCCTCGTACATGGGTATGTGATTAAACCCTATCTTTATTGTCTGTTTAGAGGTATTTGATTTCTATGGTGATTAAATTACCACAATTTTCTACTGATTTGTTGAATCGTCGGTCAAGTTTTCTCGTGTTGCTTTTTCTATTGGTTGATATTTTCCTAGGTGGTACTCGAGGAATAATTGTTTCCTTTTGAATGAAGAAAGTATCTCTTTGGTTTGAGAACTTTGATATTTATACTTGACTAAGCATCAATCCAATGGTCGTGTCGGTTCACAATTGTAACTAGTCTCTTATTTTTATAATAGATTTAGTAGGGGGGTCGAGTCATTGAGATCTTTAATTTGGATGAGAATGTTGTTGGTTTCATTTTTTTATGTCTCAAAAATGATCTCATCTCGTAGGTTTCCATGTTTGTTGGTTATGTACCATAACCTTGCAGATTGGTCATTGATCCAAAGTTGTTGCCAGAGGAATTATTTTATCTGTGGGCTAGTTTCTAGCATGGGGGAAGTGCATATCATTGGTCCTAAGTATTTTTAATCCATGCTTTCAAGTTCATCTTCTCTTTGATCAAAAATCAATTGTAATACCCTTGTTTCCCCTAGTTTTTAAATATAACTATAATTGGTCAAGAGAATATGGTGGACTAAATATGTGTGAATGTTTGATTTGATGAACCTTTGTATAAAAGGTTCAATGTATGATTTTTTGTGTTATTAATAGAAATTGGATATATGTTGCACAACTGCTGAAAGGGGGGAGTTTGCTAAGATAGACCATGGATGCTATGGGAGACATGGTGAGGGAAACCAAGAATGGTGTTGGCCTTTGGTTATGGAAGGAAGAAAAGATTAAGGAAGAAAAGTGAAGTGCGAACTGCGTGAAAGGCACATAAACCAAGGAAGGGTCGAAGTGGTTAAAGAAGCAGAAAATAAGGAGCTAAGTAAAGGAAAGGTTATCCGTTGGAAGAGAATATAAAGGAATATAAAGGATCAAATAAGAATGATCGTGGACAACTCAACAAGAAGAAAAAGACATCAACGAGTGTTGTGGAGCACCTTGCGGAAAAGAAGGAAATACAGGTTGGCGAACCCCTAAAAGCACAAGTCAAGTTGACCTAGGGTTTTGGCAACTAGGGTTTTGGATCTAGGGTTTTGACACCTATACTTTTCTATGTAATGTATAAATAAAGGTCTAGAAGACCTGGGAGGGTTCATTCTAGGTTGGTTCGTTAATACTATGGTTTTTTTTCATTGTTGAGTATTGTTGTAAAGAACAGTATTGAGTCTGTATTGTAAGATCTTCAGCTGGGTGCGAAGATCAACCTTGTAGTTGGGTGCATAGGGAGGGGAGAGAGGAAGAGAAAGAGAGAGAGATATGCAAGCTAAGTGCACAGATAGAACTATATGTTTCCACATAATATATCAAGAAATGAAGTTATGTGGACGTAGCCCTAGGGAGAGGGTGAACCATGTATATCTTGTTGTTTTGTGTGATTGATGTTGTGTTATTTTCCATTTGTTATACTGTTATTTCATTATTTTTTTAGATCAGATATATAACTTGCGAAGTAAGCTTAGGAAGGGTAAATAATATCTATATTGTTGTATGTTGTTGTCTTGGATCCACTTTGCATTTCCTCTAGTTGGTGACACCTATGTCCTGCAACCCCCTATTGCTACTTTAGTTGAGACTGCATCTGCTTCATAGGTGTTGGCGAAAGGGACAATATTTAGGGTTTTTTGGTGCACAGTAAGAGTTGAACCTTGGGTCTTCCCCTGTTCCAACAAATGGTTTTGTTGTCGGGACCAGTATATTTTTGAGGGAATGTCAAGGTGGTTCCCATCAAAGACAGAAATTTAGAAGTTAATAGAGGAACAAGAAAAGGACTTCTCTAAAGCCTAGAACAAGAACCCTAGCATTAGTACAGAAGACTGGTTGGGAAGGTACATCTTCACCGACATGCACGAGATTTTATTTGGAGGAATTCATAAAGAGTTATACGAATGGTAAGCCAGATTAGCAGATACCTAGTTTGAGATCAGATCTAGACCACATATGATTTGGACAACAACGTTGATCAAGAAGGTCAAAAGAGTTGATAATGCTATGTCTAGAGTGGTGGATCTTTGGTTTGATATCACTATTGGAGGGTACATTACTGATTTTTCTATTGAAAGAGTCGAATTGTATATCCAAGCAGTGAGGTACATCTTTAAGGGACCTAGGTAAAAGTTCCTACACTTCTTGAAGCTGAGGATTAAGATGTTATTGCATGAGAAGAATATCCTGAAGATACAATGAAGCTAATGTTCAAGAATTCAGACAACGAAAGTGACATAGAGGCTAGACACACACGCAGTGGGATACCATTTAGAGAGGTTCCTCTTGTGAACCCATTTAAGTAGAACTACGGAGATGAAGGATTCTACAGTGGAGAAGAAGCAGGTCTAACATACGAAGAGCATTCAGAATCCATAATAATAAAGGAAGTACAGACCTAAGAACTTCTCCAAGGAGATCCATAAACTTCAGTAATTGTGTCTATTGCCGAAGTAAGTACTATTAATCCTCCTGTTGTTTTAGCAACATTAAGTAACTAGAGTAACCGGAGTAGTCAGATCATTCAGAGTATTGTTACCAGCAGTTTAGTGCATACTCAGTCAAGAAGCCAAGGAAGATCTATGGCATATGAAATGAGTCTACCTATCTTTAGAGGATATAGATCTGAAGATATTGATCAGCATTGGTTCTTATGTGAAGCTATATGGACCATCAAGCAAGTCACTAACGAAGCTGTTAAGAGAACTCGGTTTAGTACTACCTTGAGGGATCGCGCTCTGAACTAGTATATGATGTTTTTTTCAAGACATGGACAGCCTAAACTACTGAATTCTATCAAGACTACATTGATTTCATAATTCAAGAAACCTAAGTCGGATTCGCAGTGCATCACAGAGCTGAAAGAAATCAAGCAGAAGGTAACTGACCTGTTTGGGAGTTTGATTAGATATTTAAGACTCCGACAAGTCGGTTGATTTTTTAGATTCCAGATGAACAGAATAAAGAATGGTTCATTGTTTCTCTCTTGCCACATATAAGAGTTCCTCTTATGCAACAGAAAGTCACTTCACAAGCTAAAGATTTGGATATTGCCATGAAACTAGAAGCAACCCTTGTAGGAGAATCTAACCCAGATATGAGCCAAATCTTGAATCAGTTAACCTGTTTATCTTGACAGGTCAAATATATGAATAAATACAAAGGAAAAGAGAAAAGAGAAAGTTATCTGGTGTATCAAATGTAAATCAAAGGGCCATGACAAGGAGCATTGTCCCCTATTTCATGAATAATTGGCCTCTGGAGCACCTAGTCCTTTGAAGCAGGCTATTGTACCCTGTTGCGAGGTATGTATAACTAGACATCTCCTTGGTGAATGTTATTATATGCAAAAATATGTCCATACACCTACCAATATTTACTGCACATTCTATAAGTCAATGGGACATTATGAGAAGGATTGTAGGGCTTATGACCTCATGCATGAAATATCAAGGGATACATATAGAATTCAAGGAGAAGTACAACAAGAAGGAAATAATGTGTAGTTCAAATCCCTAGGAAGAGGAAACTTCAACCCTTGTGGTGGATTCAGAGTAAGAGGACGAGGTGGAGGCATGGGTCGAGGTAGAGGTCGAATTATTTTTTATAACTGTGCACAGTCAGGACACTTGACAAGGGATTGTCATAACCCTTGTACCACTTGTAACTATTGTAACTCTTTTGACCATGTCATTGAATATTGTCCAGTATTGTTATCCAAACTCCAGGAGAGACGAGGAGGAAACCAACAAGTACAGTTAATATCAGCAGAAACTCACGATGAAGACCCTAGAGTTGTTGTTATTAATAGAGGAGGCATTGTTACAGGAGAAGACAAAGTGACTCCAGTGAAGATTGCAGAAGGATCAGGGATCAGAAAATCTTTAGAGAAGGCACAGTTGTTTGAACCAAGGAGAGAGAGGCATACTTTTGAAGAGAAAAGGAAAGAATTTGTAGAAGGACAAGCTTCTTCATCTAAGGCACAACCAAAAGGGAATGTGGAATGTGTTAGAAAAATAGGACCGTGGAGCAATAAAATAAAATAAAGTGTGGAAATAAAACACAAAAGATACACAATACAATAGAGACACAGATATGCGTGGTTCACCCAATGTGGGATACATCCACCAGAGAAATTGGCAGGTCCTTCCTTTATTAGTATCCATCAAATGAAGGGATACAACCTACAACAAACTTGTTGTAACTTCATCTTCGTTCTCTAATAGTCTCCTATCTTAGAATACAATATTCGCTATGATCCTTAGTCGCAATACATTTCCCTCATAAAAGAGGGTTTCCTTATAGGGAAAAAAAAAACCCTAACATAATTTCTACCATTATATCTGTGACCTTATAATGAACGGTCTAGATTTACAATAAAATTACAATATACATTTACAAGAAAAAATTTCCTTCGGAGGCCCGCTTTCCCCCAGACCCCGCAAAGGGGGTAACCCCCCTCTACACTCCCCCACGTGGAAGAGTGTACATTCTTATGGGGTGTAAAGTCTTCATGGGGTATAAAAATGGCTGAAAACAAAGACCTCTGAATCTGGAAGATAATCGGGCTCCATAACCATCAGAATGCCTCTGGCATTTGATCAGTCTGCTAGGAAAAGAAAAGAGGTAAGAAAGCTTATAGAATTCTTATGTACTTTCATTAATTTGATCAAGGATGAAAGAGTTGTAAAATATAGTTACAATACTTGACAAGACAATATGAGATAGGAAGGGTAGATCCTCTATTGAATAAAGTAGTACATCAAGTATCTAGGAAGAGAAGGACAAACAAGGAATTACATCTTAGTGCTCAGATTGGAGACTATGATGCGGACTATGTGGTCCTCGACTTAGGATCAGAAGTCAATGTTATGATGAAGAAGACTTGGGCACTGGTGGGAAAAACTAGACTGATTTACTCTCCTATCAGGCTCAGGATGGCTAATCAACAAGCAGTGAGCCCCTTTGGAATACTAGAGCATGTTCCTGTATATATTGATGGGATAAGGACATTTGCATATTTTGAAGTGATTGAAATTGTTGATGATAGATGTCCCTATCCTGCGTTGTTAGGAATTGATTGGGATTTCAACAATTTGACTGTTGTTGACCAAAAGAAGAGAAGAATGACATTTGAGGGTAATGGCCTTAAAGTCATCGCACCTCTGGACCTAGATGAAGGTCGCAGATACACAGAACCTATCAGGGAAGAAGACCATGCATATGAGTTAGAGAACATCTACAAGCTGACAACAAGACATCAGGATTACATTAATCCTACATCATATGGAAATCTCAGCTGGCGAAGTGAAAGTGCATGTTCATCAGATTTAGAAGAGGCATTAGAAAATTGGCAGAACATGATGTATGAAGTCTCCACACAACGATGTGCCAGGATTACCAGAGCAGTTCGTTGGATCAACACAGAAGTAAGAAATCTTCCAACATTTGATGGTTTGAATCACATAGATACATTTCTATCTGAATTTGAGAAAATTGTACCAGTACAACAAAAGATGTTGGAACTGGGTGAGGCATTGAAAGCCACACCAGCTAGATGGTGTGGAGCACACAAGAGGAACATCGCGGAGTGGACACATTGTCACACCTTATTAACAATGCACTTTTCATGCCAAGAAGAAGGATGTGAAGTTTTGTACACATTCCATAGTTGTCCTAAGGACCACATGCGAAGTTGTGAAGAGGCCCGGGGAAAAATTCCTAAGGAACAATGGGTGCATAAGTTCATTAACACCTTGGATACTACACCTACCAACTGGTATCTTCAATCAAAACTGTGCCTCATCACTATAGACTGGTATGAAATGACTCATAAATTTATAGCTACGTTTTTATTTGAGAGTTAGTACCCTACAGTAGATCAATATTTACAAACTATGAGACAAAAGGTCTTTGAGGCGGAACCTAACCTCCCTTTTACCCAAGAAGGAGATGAATGGACTATGCCTCTTCAGCAGTTACAAGATTGCTACAATACTAATGTCGATGAGGATGATGACCCTAGAGATGTAAACATTGCAGAAACTAAAGGTCACAGACACATAAAAGGACCAGGGATTGAACTACCTTTTATTGGACAACCCATTAAAATTAAGAAAGTTAATATTGGAACAGAGCAAACACCTAAATTAGCAAATGTGGGAGACTATTGGGATGATGCCACTATTAGTAAGATCACAGAGCTACTACATGAATATCAGGACTTGTTTCCAACCAAGTTCACTGATATGAAGGGCATTAAAGGGCCCATGGGAGAAATGAAGATCCCCTTAAGACTAGATGCAAGACCTATCAAGAAGAGACCTTACAAAATGAATCCCAGATATAAGCAAAAAGTTAGGATTGAATTGGATAGAATGTTGGAAGTAGGAATCATAGAACCTATTGAAGAATCTGAATGGATTAGCCCTATGGTAGTCCAAGATAAGACAATGGGAGAAATTAGAATTTGTGTAGATCTAAGAAAGTTGAACGATGCATGTCTACATGATCCACTCCCTACACCCTTTACCGATGAAGTTCTAGATAATGTAGGAGGACAGGAGGTATACTCATTCACAGATGGATTTTCAGGTTATCACCAGATCAGGATTGCTAAGTAAGATCGACATAAGACCACATTTGCAATAGAATGGGGATCTTTTCAGTACACAGTGATTCCCTTTGGCTTGAAGAATGCACCATCCATCTTTTCTAGTGTGGTGGTAGAATCATTTAAGGACTTTCTACACAAGTTCCTAGAAGCTTATTTTGATGATTGGACTGTCTTTAGCCTATTGAAAGCCCATATTGAATGTTTAATATTGATGTTAGATAAGTGTAGGTAATGTCAGGTTGCCCTGAATCTGAAAAAGTGTATTTTCTTTTCACCCTTTGGAGTGCTTCTTGGGCACATTGTGTGTAAGCAGGGATTGTTGATGGATCCTTCCAAGATTGCCATCATTGTTGATCTACCTCCTCCCACTTAAGTTAGACAGTTGTGCACTGCATTGGGGCACATGGGATACTATAGGAAGTTTATTAAGGGTTATGCATAGATAAAACACCTATGGGGAAGCTATTAAATAAGTAAGTTCCAATGGACAGAAGAATGCCAGCAAAGCTTCGACACACTAAAGCAGAAAATGGTCACTGTGACAATCTTGGTTTTTTCATATTGGAGTAAGGAGTTCAATGTTCATGTTGATGCCTCGCCCATTGCATTAGGATCAGTTTTAGCATAGCTAGGTGTAGGATACATTGACCACCCCATATCCTTTTCTAGCATGAATCTCTCTACAACTAAAAGTAAGTATACGACGACTGAAAGAGAAGGCTTGGCTATGGTTTATGCACTGCATAAATTTAGACATTTTAAGATGTTCACTGATCATTCTGCGTTAAAATATTTAGTCAAAAATCCAGTGTTGGGGGGGATAATATGTATATGGCTACTACTATTCCAGGAGTGTGATTTTGAAATTGTGTTCAAGCCAGGAAGAATGAATAAAGGACATGATCACTTATCTAGGTTAGAACATGGAGAGGAACATACCATCTTGGAGAACACACTACTCGATGTAAAGTTGTTGGCCATCAGGAAAGTCAATGATCACTTCACCGAGATAGTTCAGTTCTTGTCCATA
>JASDQU010735374.1:237017-253431 GCA_032191745.1 Picea mariana
ACCCAATGAGATCTTGAGGAGATGTGTTATGGAGGAAGAAAGGCCATTGATTATTGTAGAAGCACATGAAGGCATCACAGGAGGACATTATGCAGGGAAAGCAACAGTGTAGAAGATTCTCAGAGCTAGCCTCTGGTGGCCTACTTTATACAAGGATGATAGGGAATACTATAGAGCCTGTGATGTATGTCAAAGAGTAGGAAAACCTTCTAGAAGGGATGAGATTCCTTTGGCACCACAATTAACATTAAAATTCTGCGAGAAGTGGTCCATTGACTTTGTGGGACCTATTAACACACTGGGAAGGTGCATAGGAGCTCTATACATTATCACTGCGACATAGTATTTAACCGGATGGGCAGAAGCAAGAGCAGTTAAAGATTGTAGTATAGCTACAACTGCATAGTTCATTTTTGAGGATATCATAACAAGGTTTGGATGCCCAAAGATCCTCATGAGTGATCAAGGAACACACTTCATAAACAAAACTATTGAAGCCTTGTTGGGCCCGAGATATGATCACTTTCATGAAAGTTATTATACACTTTTGCCACATGTACATATGTGTTTTTCATACTTTAAAGGAGTTTTTTGAAGAATTTCATGATAAAATGGTATGATCACCATAAGGTACATGTAATTCATGTTTAATGATTGAATCAAGTATAATTCATCATATTTTATGATTTCTAAGAGCTAATTCACATTTTTTGGTGTTACAGGGAAAAAACGCACTACATTTCTAGTTCCAAAACTTGATCCGGCACTCGATATGGCACTCTGTCTAGCACTGTGTATTATAAAAAAACACAAAGTGACTTGGCGGGTAAGGTATTGGTGGCCAGTGATGGGAAAATTAGGCACGTCGGTTTTTTTTATCCTTTCCCCCTCTAGCTACTGAGCTCCATACAACTCAGTTTCAGTTGTCCAAAGAGGACGATTATTGGCTCGCTCTGTTTTATCAGTTAGGGCATCATTTATTGTAATTTGCCGAATTTAGAAGTGGTTTGACCCTCCTATGGTCGACCACTTGGTCTGTAAGATTATAAATACTACTAGGATTGTCAGATGATTGTTAAGTAGCATAAGCAAGTAGAAGAACCATTGTATTGGAGACAAACTCGTTTTCCTCTGTTTTTGATATTTTACATTGCCAGAATTATGCCAGAACTGTGTTTTCAAGTTTTGATGGTTGTTAAGCTCATGATGTGCTCGTAGGAAGTAGCCACGACTTGCTGGGGGGACCACCAGCAATCTTGTGACTATCAGTGTGTTGTTTATGAAATTCTTAATTTAATTACTCTTTTTATTTTCTTGTACATGTATGTTTTTATTATGCTAACTAGTTTGTTGTAGCTTAATTGTTTTAATTGTTTTGCAGGTTAGATGTTGATACATATTAGCATGCATTGATTTTATAGACTAGGAAAAAACTTGCAAGTCTCTCTCTCTTAATACTAACCCCATATGCAGTTAGATTATGCTTTCTTTTATGATTTTACAGTTAAGTTTAAAACAGATTTTTAATGAGATAGAACAGAGTTTTTAATTTGGGTTTTTTTTTGACGAGGATTGATGGATGGATAGAGTTAATTCCAGTTTTTTATTATAGCTTGCTTATTTCAGTTTTATATAGATCTCATTTAATTAGTTGTTGGCTAATATAGATTGTTAATTTACTTTCATAGTTTAATTTTTGTTTTTAATTATTTCCTTATTGCAGTTTGAATGGTTAGAGTAGACATAGCATAGTTTTGTTTTACACAATTTCCTTTCCTAGAATTAAAATTCAATTAAATTTCTTAGTTAAATAATGATGATCTCGTTATGTTGTTGATGGTTTATACATGAATATGCAGGGTATCTAACGTTATTTTTGTCATGGCTAAATTCTCATTGGATTGTTTAATTCATACCTTTCATTTTGCCTTTGAGATTAGTGTTGAGCTTATACCATTGGAATTGTCCTTTGTTGTCAAGTGCCATCGAGATATTATCCAACACCGAAGACATTCACACAACC
Organism: Picea mariana; assembly: GCA_032191745.1. Lineage (NCBI taxonomy): Eukaryota > Viridiplantae > Streptophyta > Pinopsida > Pinales > Pinaceae > Picea > Picea mariana. Next base: position 239,041 of record JASDQU010735374.1, read on the forward strand.
ATCAGCGTTATATTTGAATTTTCATAGGTTAAAAGAATAGTTTTCCTGCTTTCATAGATATAGTTTCTTGCTTTCATAGTTTAGAAAATAGTCTTATTTGTTGATATAGGATAGATAGACTTTGCTTTGATAGATTAGATAGTAGTTTTCTTATCATAGATTAAGAATTAGTTGTTAATCTTTCTTTCTTTCAATAGAATAGATTTCCTTTCATGCATTGCATTGAGCATTTAGTCCAATTTCCTCTTAGATTTCCTTTCATGCATTAGAAATAGTTTTGCATTAAGAATTTAGTCCACTTGCCTCTTAGGATAGATAGTTGTTCAATGAGAAGTGTTTTCTTGCAGTAGTTAGTTGTCTTTTCTTACCCGTCTATTTTCTTTAATAGGTTAAATAGTTGTTTTTGCTTTCTTTATTATTTGTTTTAGTAGGTTAGATAGTTTTTTTTGCTTACTTGTCTATTTTCTTTAGTATGTTAGTTAGGTGTCTTTGCTTATTTATTTTCTTTCATAGGATAGTTTCTCATTGAATGTAGGTTGGCAAGTTAAAATAGTTTTCTTTTGTCATGTTCTTATTATGCTTAGTAGTTTGTTTTTGCTTATTGTTAAACTAGTTTGCTTTACATAGAGTTTTCATTTGCTTTCTTAAGAACTATCCATCGACCCATGGCTCAAAAGTACTTAGGTTACCTAGTTTCAATTTGCTTAGTAGGGTTTGCTCATTAGATAAGATTTTCTTGAGTAGATTATCCTTAGATAGTTGTCTTCCTTAGTTAGACTATACTCCTACCAGCCTTCTACCTTTGGCATATATTTTTCTACAACTCTAAGTTTACTTACCCCGAGTTGACAATTTAATCGAGGGTTTTTATTGTGTTTTTAGTGCATATATAACACCCATCATTTTTCGTGCCGTTGTCAGGGAGTTGTCTCAAGGTAATAAGTAATTAGGAATTAGACCATTTCTAGTCCTTAGCATTAGTTTGGTGGCGAGGGAACTTTAAGACGAAAGGTAAGAACCTGCGCATCTGCTATAGCAGGTTCCCCCAAACCCAATGGTAGTTTTTCTTTTTGATTTTATTTTTCATGAATAGACCTAGTAATCAAATGGTATCTTTTTCTTTTTGTTTTTGATTTCTTTCATGAATAGGCCGAGAGACCCACAAGGTAGATACATTAAATCAAAATCAAACCTTTCAACCAAGGTTCCTTCCAATCTCTTTGGGGGAAGGAACATTCTTCTTATAAAATCCGCAGACCGATACCGAAAAACAGAAGCTACCTCAAATCAAAGAGATAAAATAGTCTCTGAAGCGACTAATACAAGGAGAACTATATAACAAGAAATTGAAGCATCAATCATATTAGGATAGGAGGCAAGACCACTCGAGTCTTCCACAGAACCAAACAATACAACCTTTTCTTTTACACCACCACCAGGGGACCCTAACTTCAAAGATATCATAGACCCTGAATAGGTGAATTTTTGGTTGGTAGTTCAGCCAATGTGATTCTCTCTCAAATTGATACAGAGGCTTTGGCACCAATAGTCTCAATCGGCTCGAGTAGAGTCCCAAACATCCAATCTGTAGGAAGACCTTTCCATCAGAGGGAAACCTTATTTTATTCAAAGATAAAACCACCTAGGTACTCTCTTTTTGGAAATCAAGCCAATATGGATGATCGGGAAGATCATAATAATGGAAGACACGGAGAGGAAGAAGAAAATGGAAACCAAACCAAAAATACCTTCAGATTTCTGATTTTAGACACCACTCTGAATGTCAACATGAAGAATATTCCTCTCTCAGCATTGCCTACCTTTTATGGTAAAAATAGTGAAGATCTAGACACTTTCCTATTTGAATTTGACATCTTGTGTAGGAGCTACAACTACATACAAGATGCCCAGAAATTAAAACTCTTTCCTGCCACCCTCAAAGACTCTGCACTAAGATGGTTCATGGGGTTGGGAGAATCCAGTATTAGGTCTTGGGAAGCCATGAAAGACATATTTCTCAAGAATTACCAAGACTAATGCAAGACCAAAGAGTCTCGTAATGACATTTTTAAAATCCAACAATTAGAAGATGAGACCCTCGAAGATTATATAGAAATATTTGGTTATATCTCCCAGAAGTCAAAATACCATGACCTCCCAGAGGATGCAATTATGACTCTTTTCCTTAAGGGAATTTCAGAAGAATATTTAGAGATGCTTAACCCGATGGAATCAGGAGACATCTCTCATAAACCTTTTGTTGAAATATGTGAAATGTGTAAAAACTACTCAAGGAGTAGAGCCAAAACAGGAAAGAATGTTCGGGACCCTTACATCATAAGCTTAAAACTAGTTTGTTCAGGTGGTATTACGAGAGAAGATATAGGGAACCTTTTAGAAAAATTTAAGACTAACATCTTAAGAACAATAGGTTCCCATTTGGATACCCTTAAAATCAAAAAGAGACAGGAGGAGGAAAATGCAGCAATGAGCATATATTGCCCAAGATGCAGGAGGAAAGATTCCTCAAGAGAATGCCCATCAGATAACATTTCAGTTTGTGGCTTCTGTATAGAAGACCATGTGACTGAAAAATGTCCATCATTGCCTGGTTTATTAGCCATCTATAGGATTGGAGATCCTAGGGAGTCTTCTTATGCACCTAAGAGGCCATGGAAGCCTAGGAATCAACCCACATACACGGATCGACAGTCTCAAGTTCCACCCTATTATCAACAACAACAGTGGAACTCACCGGGTTGGAAAAACTAGTCTACTCAGTACCAACATCCTTGGATTCAAGGATGGAGGGGAGGACACAACCAAGGAAACCCTCAAGCTCCACCTATCCCTATGTCCAACCATCCTTATCCTCAGTTCTCATCGAACACTCTGCAACTTTTGCCAGGTTTTGTTCCACCACATTTACCTCCTATTCCACAACAACAACCGCTACAATATCAAAATGCAAGCTTCCTGAAACCGACATTATTACCAGCACAGCTAGTGCCAAATTCTAATAATAAGTCCCCTCAACCTCTTAACAATGTTGAGATGTAGGCCTTCCCAACATATGTTATTACTCCTGTTCCATTATAGGAAATTCAACTAAGATCGGGAAAAGTTATGGAGAAGCAGAGACCTTTAGTAGTAATCTAGGAAGAAGAAGAAGAAGAAATCACCAAACAACCTGCAGATGACACTAGGTGGGAAGATGTTATTATCCTGAAGAATCAATAACCCAAGCTTCCCCAAAATGAACCTTCACAAATTACAAAGGTCCCTCCTTATCCAGACCGATTGGTAATCGAGAAACCTACCACTCAAACAGAATTTGACATTTTGAATGAATTGAAAAATATTTGTGTCAAAATTCCCCTACTTCAAGACATTAAAGACATTCCAATCTATAGTAAGGTAGTCAAAGAATTGTGTATTAAGATGCTAGGTAGGAAGTAGAAGGACCCTCCTACAGTACATTTGGTAGGAGGACTCTCGGAGTACATATCAGAGCAGCCAAAGCTAGCAAAATATGGGAATCTAGGAAACCCAGTAGTGACCATAATCATTAATGAGGACGCCATTGGAAACACTCTCATATACCTAGGGAAAATCATCAATGTTATGACTGCTACTACATTGGAACAATTACAGTTACAACCTCTTCTTTGGCCTACTCCAACCATTTTGGAATTAGCAGATAAGACTAGGGTTATACCTGAAGGAATTTTAGATGATATCATGGTTACTTTAGCCTCATGGGAGTACCCAGTAGATTTTCTTGGCATTCACTCAAAGGATCCTGCCAAAGGCCACCCTATCATTTTGGGAATACCTTCGCTAGCCACAGCCAATGCATTTATTGGTTGTAGAGAGGGAGAAATGACCATCTGAAATGGTCTCTCTATTCAGAAACTCACCATTTACCCTCCAACTCAACCTATTATGGAGAATCTATGGTGGCTTGAATTTCCATACAAGAACAAAGACTGGGAAGAACCCATATTTCCTAGTGACCATGCAAGGGCACTTTAGGAGCATACACAAGAAAATGTGCTAAACCAGTTCATTTCTACTATCACATGTGTGGATTTTCCATAGTCTTTTCCCCAATTTGAGTACATGTTTGGGGAAGAATTTCAAAAACAATTAGGCCCATCCATTTTGTCTTCGACATCTTTTATTTTTGAAATATATGACTTTTCCATGTCTTATACTATGCCCTACGAGATTAGTCCAGGGAAATCTTTACATATAAACTCTGGGCTAGATACAAACCAACAGAAACAATTAGTAGATATCCTTAAAGAAAAAACAGGAGCATTTTCCTGGGAATACACTGAAATGAAGGGTATACACCCTGACACATGCATCCATCACATATATACCCAGGGGGAAGTAACAGATGTTAGGCAACCCCAGAGAAGGATGAACCTAACACTCAAATATATAGTCAAGGAGGAGATTCAAAAGTTGCTAAATGTTGGATTTATCTATCCCATCTCTGATAGTAAGTGGGTATCCCCGCTTGTAGTGGTTCCAAAAAAAGTGATCGGGAAATGGAGAATTTTTTTTTATTTCTGGGAACTCAACAAGGCCACTCTGAAAGACTACTTTCCTCTCCCTTTCATTGACCAAGTTCTAGATACCTTGTCTAGAAAGAAGTATTTCTCCTTTCTAGATGGGTACAACGGGTACAACTAGATTATTATAGAACCCGAGGACCAAGATAAGACTACCTTTACTTGTCCTTGGAGCACCTATGCCTATAGGGTCTTACTATTCGGATTGTGTAACGCTCCTGCCACATTTCAACGAGTAGTACTAGGGATATTTTATGATCTTATTCATGATTGTGTGGAGGTCTACATGGATGACTTCACATTCTATGGAAACACTTACTAGGAATCCTTAGAAAACTTAGAAAAAGTCCTCATCAGATGCCTAAGAAATGAACCTATCTCTAAGTCATGAAAAATGCAAAATGTTTTTAACTAAAGGAGTGATTCTAGGACATCATGTTTCATCTGAAGGGATAAAAGTTGATCCTGAAAAGATTGAGGTCATTGTCAGACTTCCATCCCCCAAGAATCAGAAAGAGGTGAGAATATTTCTTGGACATGGCAGATATTACCAGCGGTTTATTGAAAATTTTACAAAGATTGTTGCACCTATGTTTGGATTATTGATAAAAGATGTTGATTTTGTTTGGACTGAGCAGTGTCAAACTGCCTTCGAAACCTTGAAAGCTAAGTTGTATGTGGCACCAGTTATTAGAGGGCCTAATTGGAATCTCCCATTTCATATATCCACTGATGCCTCCAACACCGCAATAGGAGGGGTATTAAGGCAGAAAGAGGACCATCAGTCCTATGCTATTTATTTTGTAAGCAAGAACATGTCCCCTACCGATTTAAACTACACAGTCACCGAGAAAGAGTTCTTGGTAGTTTTTCATGCTATTAACAAGTTTCGTCATTACATTACAGGTTATGAAGTATTTGTACACACTGATCATTCTGCCATTAGGTTCCTCATGAACAAACCTATAACTAATGGCCGAGTGACTAGGTGGCTCTTGTTATTGGAAGAATTTAATATCACTGTGCTTGATCGACCTGGAAAGGATAATGTAGAAGCTAACTTTCTTTCCTGAATAAAAAATGAGGATGATGATATCCCTGTAGATGATAGTTTCCCAGATGAGCATCTTTTTTCCCTCTATGTCAATACCCCATGGTTTGCGGATATAGAAAAATATCTAGCCACTAGGAAGTTACCGTTTCATTTGTCACCTCATGAAAAGAGGAAAATTATTACACAGAGTGCTAATTACTCTTGGGTTGGTCATGATATTTTTCGCACAGGTCTTGATTTGATTATTCGTAGATGTGTCCGAGAGGACAAGGTACTTGATATACTACGAATTTGTCATGATGGACCATGTGGTGGCCATTTCTCTAACAAACACACAACATATAAGGTATTACATTCAGGTTACTATTGGCCTAGCATTTTCAAAGATGCTGCCAAGTATGTGAGAAGTTGTGATAATTGCCAAAGGGTAGGAAGACCTATGTCATCTGACGAAATGCCTTTGTAGGACCAAGTTATGATAGAACCCTTTGAAAAATGGGCCCTTGACTTTGTAGGACCAATTTCACCCATGTCCCATAGGAAAAACTATATTTTGGTTTGTACGGACTATGTCACCAAATGGGTAGAGGCAAAAGCCCTATTCAGGGCCACAGAGAAGTCTGTTATCGAATTTATCTACGAAGACATATTTACCCACTTCAATGTCCCTCATGAAATTGTTACCAACCAAGGCACTCAATTTACTTCCAAGATGATGAAATAGCTAACAGAGAAATAAGGGATTAAACACCGTAAATCTTCTCCATACCACCCGCAAGCTAATGGATAGGTAGAATCCACAAAAAATGTTTTGGAAGCAATCTTGACCAAGACTATTCAGTTACATCACTGAGATTGGGCTGATAGGTTCCCAGAGGATTTGTGGGCATACCGAACTACCTGGAGAAATACCACTGGACATACCCCTTATGATCTAGTGTACGAGAAACAAGTACTTTTACATATAGAATTCCAAGTAAGGACCTTCCATATTGCCGCAGAGTTAGGATTGAACCTAGATGAGACTCAAAAGCAACGAGCCCTACAACTAAATGAGTTGGATGAAATCAGGCAAGATGCCATCCAACGGGCAATACTAGTCCAAAATCAGAAGAGTAAGTAGCATGACAAGTTTATCAAGAAGAAACACTTCCAACCTGTTGATTGGGATCTATTATTTGATTCCTGATTCAAAACCTTCAAAGGAAAACTTACCACTTGTTGTTTGGTCCCTTACAAGGTAGACATTGTATATGACAATGGAGCTGTAAAAATTAAAACAATTGACGATGGACAAGTCTCCTTTGTGGTAAATTTTATCATAAGCCCATTTCCAGAGAGGATTTTCTACAAGTCATGTCAACTGACAAGGCATTGGCCTTATTATATGGGGAAGTCCCCCCTTGTTCTTGAAAATTTTCTGAATTTCCTCCTGTATATGTGTAAATAGTTTTTGAATTTGGTTAATAAGGCAACTCTAGAGGCTTCTGTAAGTAATTATTTCACCGAGAGTACACAATTTCAAGGATCTTTCTTCAAAAAAATGTTATACTTGAATTTTGTGTCTGCTAAAGCATCAAATGAATATTGACTTACTATAATTAGCCATGTTTTTGCAAAAATTATCATTTTTTAAGGCATTCTAAAGCAATTTCTCTTGAAATTGTTCACCATTGTATAAGAAAGTGATACCATAACTATAAAGCCTAGAGGTCTCTCATACAGTTTTTCCAAGAAACCCGAGTCAGTGAGTCAAGTGTCTTTATCAAAGAGTAACAAGAAGGTCTAAATAGCGGTTAGTCATGGAAACATCACAATAACTACAAAGGAAGAAAGTAAGTTGAGCCTAGAGATACCTTTTTGTTCTTCCTCAATGGTACCATCCACTACACACTAAATAGCTTGATTATATCATATCTTTAGATAAGACACGTCCACTTAAGTACCCCTTACATCGGGACAATTGTTACACATGATTTTGGTCATCTTGGTGATGTATTAACAATAGTGTACTCAGGCTCCCAACAAGAACTTTCTCCTGAGAAAAGTGGCATTTATCTCCTTCCAGAAAACATATTTTCAAAGTGAGTTTGCAGACTGCATATGGCCTAGGGTCTGAGAATGACCCATTCTCATAGGCCACCTTCATCTAGGGTGTGAACTTCTCACAGATTGCTCTATACACAGGGTGCAAACTTGTTTTTAAGCTTGGAAAAGAGAAGAACTCTCGAGGGTTCTAGAAGGGAATCTTCTAGAGAATGAGTTTGCATTCGTATGGTTATCATTTTACTGGATTCTCTGATTTGGTGGGATCATTCTCATCCATGTAACCATCTCACCCTCTCCTATATATTGAAAGGATTCTCATGGAAAAGGTTAAGCAAGATTGAATGAAGAATTGGTGAAAGAATTGTGTGAAGAACCTTGTTGAGACAGAAGCTTGGAGACTCTAGTTGGTCTATCAAGAAATATTGGATCTTCCTCATGCAAGTTCAAGAACAAGTGTGTGTGTTGGAACCAAGAGCCATCGAAATGAAGTTTGCGACATCAAGGCGATCAGGTTGTATCTTCTACTTTCAATTAATATAATACAACAGCATGTCCCTTTCCCATAAAGTCACTCTTACTTTATTGTGTAATTCCTTGATCATATGCATAAGTTGACGTTGAGTACATTTTGTTATCTTCACTTTGGTCAGTTTGTGTTGTCTTGGTCTTGAACTCACAAGAGTACTGGAGCGAAGTGGGAGAAACAAAGACCTAAAGAAGTGATATAAAGGTATATCACTTGTTCCCCCTTACTAGATAATTCAATGATCATAACTTAGGGAAAGAGTCATGTCCTATCATGTTTTGTTCTAGATCCAGGTGGATCTAGGGAGATATGTTAGTGTCTGCACCTACTAATTAGTCCTATAACAACAATCACTAAGAAATATAACAGAAAGTCATCCTCTAACATAAATACCATCCCAATCAAAAAAGAAAGAAAAAGTTGTTTTCAGAGTTGTTCCCCCATCTTCTTGCATAAAGCAATCTTATACTAAAATCTTAAAAGATGGAGGGCCAGTCTCTGAGGGTTTAAGAGGCTAACCCACCGGGATACTAAATAGGTCTTCTGGCAGCGGGTATCGGCCTATGGTATGACTAGGTAAACCTGTCGGAGTACTGAATAGGCTTGCTAGCAGCAGGGCATTCTACCTAGCGAGGATGGAAATTTGACAAAAATAAATAATAAAATTAAACTTGTCGTAATGTATGACATTACTTGCAGACAAAGATGACATGAAGTATGTGTGGTTAATCTAAGGTTAATGAACTCCATAAACTTTCCATTGGGAAATAACTCTAAGACTATATTGAAACTCTCTTGCCTACCTCTTCTTATCTATATATAGGATTTCTTATCCTATAGGTGGGTCCATCTCCTAACTGTCTCATCAGACCAAGCTATGAAATTTTATCTTTACACTTGACATACTATAAATCTTCGGCTATTAGGGGATATTGACTGGTTTCCTATACTTTTGATTGTGAGGTGTCACAATAATTATGTGTGGGGGAGGGGTTCATGATGACAAATGATCGTTGCCTAGAAAAGTATATCTTTGCAAGATTTTTTGCATTATTTCTATGATACAAGTTATTACATTGATAGTCATGTTATTTTTGAAATGCTTAGCTCCTATGTGCTATAAATTTCTGAACACATACTTAATAGACCACTCTTTATCGATTTATCTTTCATTACAAGATGCATATTGTAGGATTGACAATACATGTTTTATGCTTTCTATAACCCGTTCATTGTAGTTTTTTTACAGTAGATGTCATATGCAAGAAGATTGAGTGAGCATGGAGCATCTTGTCTCTACTCATTAACTACTGTGATTGTAAAAAAAACTTCAAAGTTGCAGGCTATCCATTATAAGAGGTGAAAATGCACTTAACACAGAGGTACCGGATGAAGTACCGTATGAGCTACCGGATGAAGTGTCATATGAGGTGTCGAATGAGGTGCCATGTGAATTACACACCAGTAACTGTCCTAGATTCAAGGTAACCAGAATTCACTTAAATTCAATTAAATTGGTTGCAAGCATTGATTAAAAGATGCTTCATATGTTTATGATCAAATGTTTGAGTTAAAAGACTCGGATATTGATCCAAATACGCACCATTACATTTCCCCAAAGCTTGCCATCGAATTCGAATTTCCCACACATGGAAGCTTGTGCGCACATGTGTGCAATGTATTCCACCTTAAGTGCATCCAAAATCGGGTTGGGCACTCTATTATCTCATTTTCCCTTGCTATTTTCTCTCCTCTGCATTAAGAAATCATGCCTAACCTCTGCCAGCTCATTCTTTGTCCAAAATACATTCGTCCTGTGCTAAATCTGTGTCATCGCTTGGCTCAATTTTTCCCTTGCTTGGTGAATTCCACCCCTTTCACAATGCCCAGGAGATACGAACCCTCCTCCTATGCAGACTTGTTTTCCATTCCTGAATTTGCACAGTGCAGAGAAGTGTTTTTGCACGTTGGCTGGGGGCCATTTTTGTCTAGCTTGCAGGGCCACAATGATGGCCTCTCTATGCAATTTGCAATTGGTTTTGATGGTAAGAAAACACATGTAGTGTCTCTCACCTTTGAATTCATAGAAGAGTCCATTGTTGCTGCAACAAATCTCCCAAGAATAGGAGATAGATGGTTCAAAAACCACCAATTGCCACGCTCAAGTTACAACAGGGTGTTTAAGCCCGAATTCGAGAGCAATTTAGGAGAAAAAGGGTATGCTAAGGAGTGGATAAAGGAAGAATTGTTCAATCCCCTCATCGTCATCACAAGGTTAATTACATGTGAAGGTAGATACTCTACTTTCAAATCTTGTCATTTTAGATTGCTSGCTTATTTTCTATTCAACAAACCCTTGAAATTCCCCTTCTATTTTCTCAAAATCTTGGAGAAGATGTCCTCTCAAGAGAGGAAAAAWGTGACTAATCCCCACAACAGTCTCTTCCACCATGGCTTGATCAAGCTCCTTGTTCTAGCCGAGTTAGAGAAACAGGGACAAAATTGGGATGCCTTTATCTACCAATTTGCAAACCCTCACTTGATAGTTAAGACYGGCAAAAAGCCACTTAGCCTAAAAACTATCTCTCCATCCAAGCCTCACTCTCCAAGAACCCCAAAATCCCTTGCACAAACCCTCTCTTTGCTGGAACAATACCAAAATCTTGTTGATATCCCTACTTCTTCATCTTGTAAAAAGACCAAGAGCAAAGACCAAAAGAAGCCCATTGTTGACCCCCCAATGCATTCACTCTCTCTTGATCCTACACCTAAAAATATCCAAGAAGTAATGCAGCAAGACTTTCCCATCATTCCTACAAACAAGAGGGGATCTAATCGATTTGGTAAAGGACCCTTTCGGAAGAGTACCCGGAACACATGAACCAAGCCTTATGCAAAACCTCCACCTGCTTCGGATCCCATCCAAGTGTCCTCCAACCTTGAGAGCCCTCGTAAAAAACCTAGGGAAGTATCTGCAGATGGATTAGAGCCACTAAGGAAAACAAAATCAGAACCTACCTCACCTTACCAATCTCCCATCACTCCTACTTCCCCCATGCCCATTTTAGATCCTAAAATTGATAGATTTTCCACATCTCTCAAAGGATCTAAGCCTTCCTCAGAGATCACCGATTCTGTCCCAACCATAGAGAAGCTACAAAAAGAAAACCATCATCTTCTCCAACAGTTGTAAGAGAGGAAGACAGTAGATGACATATTCATCATGACAATGTCATCCTTCAAGCAAAGGTCAACTCCCTTCAGCGGTTGGTTGATGAAATGACAAAATCTAACTGCAGCCTCAGAGCACAATTAAAGCAAAACAAGAGGCACAAGACTAAGTCTACACAACAAGAAGGAGAGGCTTCCAAACCTAATCCTCCTCAGCAAGCCTAGTCACGAGGGGTAACTTCTTTTCTGTTTGTAGTGGGACCTGCAAAATCGTGAGTGTGGGGGTAATGTTGGGCCCAAGATATGATCACTTTCATGATGGTTATTATACACTTTTTCCACATGTACATATATGTTTTTCATACTTTAAAGGATCTTTTGAAGAATTTCATGATAAAATGGTATGATCGCCATAAGGTACGTTTAATTCATGTTTAATAATTGAATCAAGTATAATTCATCAAGTTTTATGATTTCTAAGAGCTCATTCAAGTTTTTTGGTGTTACAGGGAAAAAATGCACTAAGTTTCTAGTTTCGGCACTTGATCCGACACTTGATCCGGTACTCATTCCGACACTCATTCTGGCACTCGATCCAGCACTCTATACAGCACTGCGTATTGCACAAAAATGCATGGTGACTTGGCGGTTAAGGTATTGGCGGCCAGTGACAAGAAAATTGGGCACGTGGGTTTTGTTTATGCTTTCCCCCTCCAGCTACTGAGATCCATACAACTCAGTTTCAGTTGTCCAAAGAGGATGATTATTGGCTCGCTATGTTTTATCAGTTAGGGCATCATTTATTGTAATTTGCCGAATTTAGAAGAGGTTTGACCCTCCTGTGGTCAACCATTTGGTCTGTAAGATTATAAATGCTACTAGGATTGTCAGATGATTGTTAAGTAGCATAAGCAAGTAGAAGAACCATTGTATTGTAGACAAACTCGTTTTCCTCTGTTTTTGATATTTTACATTGCCAGAATTATGCCAGAACTGTGTTTTCAAGTTTTGATGGTGAATTCGCCTTGTTAAGCTCGTGGTGTGCTTGTAGGAAGTAGCCACGACTTGCTGGGGGGACCACCAACAGTCTTGTGACTATCAGTTTGTTGTTTATGAAATTCTTAATTTAATTACTCTTTTTATTTTCTTGTACATGTATGTTTTTATTATGCTAACTAGTTTGTTGTAGCTTAATTGTTTTAATTGTTTTGCAGGTTAGATGTTGATACATATTAGCATGCATTGATTTTATAGACTAGGAAAAGACTTGCAAGTCTCTCTCTCTTAATACTAACCCCATATGCAGTTAGATTATGCTTTCTTTTATGATTTTACAGTTAAGTTTAAAACAGATTTTTAATGAGATAGAACAGAGTTTTTAATTTGGGTTTTTCTTTGACAAGGATTGATGGATGGATAGAGTTAATTCCAGTTTTTTATTATAGCTTGCTTATTTCAGTTTTATATAGATCTCATTTAATTAGTTGTTGGCTAATATAGATTGTTAATTTACTTTCATAGTTTAATTTTTGTTTTTAATTATTTCCTTATTGCAGTTTGAATGGTTAGAGTAGACATAGCATAGTTTTGTTTTACACAATTTCCTTTCCTAGAATTAAAATGCAATTAAATTTCTTAGTTAAATAATGATGATCTCGTTATGTTGTTGATGGTTTATATATGAATCTGCAGGGTATCTAATGTTATTTTTGTCATGGCTAAATTCTCATTGGATTGTTTAATTCATACCTTTCATTTTTCCATTGAGATTAGTGTTGAGCTTATACCATTGGAATTGTCCTTTGTTGTCAAGTTCCATCGAGATATTATCCGACACCGAAGACATTCACACAACCACCAACATTATATTTGAATTGTCATAGGTTAAAAGAATAGTTTTCATGCTTTCATAGATATAGTTTCTTTCTTTCATAGTTTAGAAAATAGTCTTATTTGCTACTATAGGATAGATAGACTTTGCTCTGATAGATTAGATAGTAGTTTTCTTATCATTATTAAGAATTAATTGTTAGTCTTTCTTGCTTTCAATAGAATAGATTTCCTTTCATGCATTGCATTGAGCATTTAGTCCAGTTGCCTCTTAGATTTCCTTTCACACATTAGAAATAGTTTTGCATTAAGAATTTAGTCCACTTGCCTCTTAGGATAGATAGTTGTTCAATGAGAAGTTTTTGCTTGCAGTAGTTAGTTGTCTTTTCTTATCCATCTATTTTCTTTAATAGGTTAGATAGTTGTTTTTGTTTAATTTCTTATTTGCTTTAGTAGGTTAGATAGTTGTTTTTTCTTACTTGTCTATTTACTTTAGTAGGTTAGTTAGGTGTCTTTTCTTATTTATTTCCTTTCATAGGATAGTTTCTCATTGAATGTAGGTTGGCAAGTTAAAATAGTTTGCTTTTGTCATTTGCTTATTATGCTTAGTAGTTTTCTTTTGCTTATTGTTAAACTAGTTTTCTTTACATAGAGTTTTCATTTTCTTTCTTAGGAACTATCCATCAACCCTTGGCCCAAAAGCACTTAGGTTACCTAGTTTCAATTTGCTTAGTAGGGTTTTCTCATTAGATAAGATTTGGTTGAGTAGATTAGCCTTAGATAGTTGCCTTACTTAGTTAGACTATACTCCTACCAGCCTTCTAGTTTTGGCATATATTTTGCTACAACTCTAAGTTTACTTACCCTGGGTTGACAATTTAATTGAGGGTTTTTACTATGTTTTTAGTGCATATATAACACCCATAAAGCCTTGACTCGGGAATTTGAAGTTCACCATCAGAAGAGTAATCCATACCACCCACAGGCAAATGGCACATTTGAAGCTTTCAATAATATATTGGAGACCGTGTTGACCAAGATTTGCAGTGTTAACATAAATGACTGGGATTTAAGAATTCCAGCAGTATTGTGGGCCTACAAAAATACTTGCAAGAAGTTAACAACGCAGACCCCATTTAAGTTGGTATATGTCTTGGCAGAAGTGGTACCTATGGAAT
>JASDQU010735374.1:256670-279180 GCA_032191745.1 Picea mariana
ACTTAGGAAGGGTAGCATTTAATACTTTGAAGAAGTTTCACTTCGGGAGAATAGGAGTTGTCTAGTGCCGAAAACTCCAAAATGTCATAGTCGCAAAGTTAATCTAGATCGTTTCAAATAGAGGGATGTGTATCCATAGATCAACAACTATCTAGAATTTTGGGTATTCGGTGGTATCAATGTGAATATATAGGGACATAGAACGTCGACATCCATCATAGAATGTCAAATTATGAATGTCGAATTTACGAAGTGACGTAGACCGTCGATCTTCAGATCCTTCGGGATCCCTCTTATCCCTCGATCTAGGGACTCTTGAGAACCCCTCTTAACTGACCAACCAACCAGGAATGCATCATGGAGTGACACATGGCCCCCACTTGTCCCCTTTCAAAAGTCTCTTTTTGGACTAGAGCCATTGGATGAGATGCCATGTGGCAGAAGATGCTATAGTCCAAAAAATTTGTACTCCGGAGTAACTTGTCCAAGAGTCTTCAGAGTGTGAAAACCTATGAAGTTGTGAAAAACGAAGTGAATCTCAACCATTAATAGGATGAGGACATGTGGTGATAGATTAGAGAGTCTGAAGACTTCAATCTTGGGGGATTCATGATGTGAGGAGTTCGTAAGTTCTGAAGCCCATAGTCGTAAAGTAACGAGAGTCGTGGACCTATGGATCTATGTGGACAGATCTCAACCGTGATATTTGAAAGAAGTTAGAAGGTTGTATGTCAGGGGCTAATGTGGCTCACTAATGTCATCCATGGTGATGTGGACCCGCAACTAAGGTGCCACGTGTCACCGGGATATGAATGATTCATAGACCCCTTATGCCTATTAGAGAATGACACATGTCACCCCCTAATGAGTAAACGTGTCACCCCTAGCCCTTACCGGTTGTCAACCTCTGGTTCACGCCCGCCTAGACAACATGGTTGGTGACACAACTGGGACTCTGGGAGTTTTGGACTTCGGGATTTCAAGATATTTGGGGCAGGATATTTGCCAAAAATATTCGACGTCGATCACCAATCCTTGAATGCCGAAAATGTTCAATGTCGATCATCGATTGTTGAACGCCAAAAACATAAAACATTGATCGTTGATTGTCTAAATTTGAAAAGGGACATTCAATGTAAAATTCCAAACGTCAATCGCAGAATGGCCAAGGGCACATGGAGATATTTCGGGACTTCAAGAAGTATGTGTGCAGTAATAAAAGGGGTGTTTAGCACCGAACTCCAAAGACCCCAACTAATAACTCCTAGATAACTTCGGAGGTTGTATATTGTAAACTAGGGATTGGATTTGATATAGTAACAAGTTGTTAGAAAACTATGGATGAGTAGAAGAGGATGAAGACCTCAGAGAGATGATTTGATACAATTTGAACAAGAAAATATTTAATGCCCCATTCCTAGAAAGGGTATTTATGGGTCGGGTGCATTAAAAATTGGTATCAGAGCATGGGAACAACACTTGGCCTTCTTGGGCTCATGCACGAGTCACATAAAATATTATTAAATAACTTTATGGGGTAACACCCTACCTTACCCCCTTCTATAAGAAAATTGTATGAGCCTTTATTGAAGAGAGGAACGAAACCTTCTACTATTCATAGATGCTTTGGAAATATGTATTGTATGTTGCTAATGTTTCCAAATAAAGAAACTAACTTCACTTTGCAATAATATGTGTTCATGAATTGGTAGATTAGTAACTAATAGAAAATGTTTTGTCGGCACTCAAGTAGTCATTCAACAACGAGAAAACTACATCGTAAGGGATGGTGACACACCATGAGTTGGGGGAGAGATCCTATAATAGAGAGGAAGAATCTAATGTAAGGAGGGTGGTGGAAACCCCTTCATATTTGGTCAAAACTGTAAGAATCCTCGTGGAAGAATTACAAAGTTATAAGGATGAAAATGAAAGTTTGATAAAGGAACAGGAAAATCATACTGAAATTAATGCAATCCTACTACAAATTCTATCAGATATACAAAGGAAACTACAAGATGATCCAGATGCTAGTCATGTGGACATGCATCATACTAAGAAAAATCCAAGTCCACCTGAGATACAAAAGAATGGTCCAGAAAGTGGAAAAAATAGAAGGAGCACCTCAAGGAAGGCTCAAAATGGAGTCAAGGGACACTCACCAGAATGTCTCCCTGAGGAAACTAATAACTCCAAGAAATCTTCTAGTGGAAAAACTAGTTCCCAATCTTAGGCAAGAGGAAAGAAGAGGAAGCATTCCAAGAGTCATGACCCTAAATAATTGAAGAAATCAAAACCTCCCACCTTCAATGGAGATATTAAGAAGGGGGAAGAAGCAGAAATTTGGCTACTCGGCTTGAAGAAGTACTTCAAAGTCCATGACTACTCTGAAAACTTAAAGGCTCAGATAGCCATTTTCAACCTGAATGGGAAATATTCCATTTGGTGGGAGGACCTTAGGAATGTGAAAGGAATACATGATAAGGACATGTCATGGAAACAATTTTAGAAATAATTCAAGAAGAAGTATTGGTCAGAAAATTACTTTGATGGGAATACCAAGGAGTTCTATGAAATCAAACTGGGAAAACTCACCATAGATGATTATATCAACCAATTTCTTGAGCTGATGAGGTATGTGTCCTACATAAAGGATGAAAAAGTGAAGATGCATCGATTTATTAGTGGATTACCTCAGTCCTACCGGGATAGAATTGAGTTTTATGAGCCAAAGACCTTAGAAGATATTATTTGAAAAGAAAGGTATTTCTATGAGCAATTCAAGAATATGACACAACCCCATGAAGACTGGAAGAAGAAAAAAAAATTGGATTCAAGAAGAAGGGATTTAAACCCTCGATATTTAAAAACCATGGGAAGATCTCTAGGATGAGCCTTCCTACGAGAAGTGTGTATCAAAAAACAAATCCATCCCAGAGTGGAAATAAACCATTCCGAGCAGTTCCAAGTAAGAATGATAACACAAAGAGAGAACCCTTGAAATATTTGGGTTGTGGAGAGGAACATCTGTTGAGGGACTTTTTTCATAGGAAATAGAGAAATCATAGGGTATACAACATCCAAGAGGCTACCACAGTCAATGATGTGGCTGGGATCATGCCACAAATTTATGCAGCCTTGGATAATAGACAAGATGACCACCAAGATTCAGTAGTGGAGATGGAAGGTATGATTTCCAACCACCCTGTTTCTATTTTAATTGACCCTGGTTCTAATTTGAGTTATGTTTCCCCTCAAACTATCGAGAAATGTAAATTGCAACAAGTTAAACATGTTAAATCATGGCTGTTACAACTAGCCACTAGAACCAAAAGAAAAGTAGCATAGTTCATACCAGCATGCCAATTCGTTATAAGTGGGTTTCCTGTTGAATCATGTTTTCGTTGATGCCAAAGGATTGATGTCAAAGGAACAATGTCTTTTCATAGTATATTGATGGATCCTGTATTTTCCTTGATGTCAATGGATTGATTTCAAGTGGAGTCATATTCATATGATTTCATGCATAGATGAAGATGGATCAATGATTTGTCATTGATATATTATGCATATATGAAGATTGATCAATGAATAGTCATTGATATATGATGCATATATGGAGATGGATCAATTTGGTTTCATTGATATATGATGCATACTTGGATTAATGTAAATATGACTCATTATTGTTTTGTCATGGTTGATAAGAAGTACAAATGGATGAACTCCAACGTGGTCCCCTTATGGTGAAATCCCTCACGGGAAGACACTTTATGGTTGAGTTATCCTAGTACTATGGTTAGAGAACCCATGATTAATTGCGGAACAACGAGATGAAGATCATTGAATTTGTCAGTGAAAATATCCTAGATGGATAGTGCTTGTCAATCCATTTCTGGTGGTATGTGGAACGTCACATAACTCCTCACCGTTTGAGAGTTATGGCCTTATGAAGTTGGAGGAACCTCATATGTTGGCTTGAAGCCCCAAAAGGTCAAAGAAGTCAAAGTTCTTTCAAAGAATAAATTATTTAAATAATAAAGTGAAGTGAAAAAGTCAAAGAGGATTATTTAAATAATAAAGTGAAGTGACAAAGTCAAATAGGATTATTTAAATAATAAAGTGAAGTGACAAAGTCAAAGAGGATTATTTAAATAATAAAGTGAAGTGATGAAGTCGAGGAGGATTATTTAAATAATAAAGTAAATGGAGAACGTTCTAATTATGGAAAGTGGTTATAAGAAGGTTAACCGTAAAATGAGTAAAATGGGTTAAGTGGTCAAGTGGCTACTGGATACATGGACAAGTGACAAATTGGGCAAAGTTGGACATAGGTGACTAAGTGGACAAAGTGGCTATGTGGACAAATTGGCCTAGAAGATGTTTCTAAGGAAGCTACTTGGAGAGTATAAATAAGAGGCAAGGGTATCTTGTGATATATATATATATATATATATATATATATATATATATATATATATATATATCTTGAGCATATATTGAAGATCTATTCTAAGAGAGAAATTAACTGGAGGATCTCATTGACGCTTCAAAGTTTCCATAAGTCTGATATCTTGACGAAGAAAGTTTCAGAAGTTCAGAAACCCTAGTTTCTGAAGGAGTACGCAAGTAGTAGTGGGCCAGAGAGTGTACATATGTGGGCTGCAGTGAGCCAGAGAACGTACACATGCGGGATGAAGGAGGATAGAGCACATAAAGTAGGTGGAATTCATGAAGATTTGAGTGTGAGTTTGTGCCAGGTTCTTGAAGTTTGAATAATTTCCATATCTGCATTCTATGGGCTCAGATCTTCTATAGAAACTCTGGTATGGTTGCATAGTTATCTTGATGGATACTCTTTCTTATTGTATGGTGAATTCTTGAGGTATTCTTGGTATGGTTGTTGTAATATGGTTATGTTGGTTGATTGATAGAGTGAGCAACACTCTTACGGTATAATACTGATATGATTTCCATAGTATACTAGTTGCTTATACATGATTGAATAGTATTGTTGAGGAGCATGAGTAAGTTGTTGGAGATCATAGATGTGTTGTGATTGGTTATGGTACATATTGGATAGTGAAATATATAAGTGCATGTGACTGAATTCTGCATAGGATTTGAGTTTTTCATGGAGAGAAAACCCTAATTATTCAGAAGGAATACACAAGTTGTAGTACAGGTAGGCCACGTACATACGCGAGTTGTACTACTGGTATGGAACATACATACATATGCTACACTACTTACAGGTCGCGTACCTGTTGAAAGATTGGTATCTATTGAGGATTGATTCCTCTTCTCAGTTGGTGTTGATTTGTGTAAGTTGAGTCTTGCATTGTAGAGATGTTCCTCTTATGGAGTTGTAACTCTATTCAGTTGTTGTTGATAACCCAAGGATTGTATTCCGTAATAAAAAGAAAATTGTACATACATCTTGTGTTCTTTTTGTTCCTTATGGTGATGAATTATTGATGATATATGTTGTTGATGTATGTTCACATTTAACTGGTTATAAATGATAGCAATAAGTAATGAGTAAATGGTGATTGCTAACTAAGGATTTTGGTGAAGGGAAGTTTGAAAAAGATCCCTACATTGATTCACCCCCCCTCTAAGTGTGGTTAGTGTTTCCAACAATTGGTATCAGAGTAGGCCTTCACTATAATCCTTAACAAGCTTGGAGGAGATCCATGGACACACAAATGGATGATGAAGTTCCAATCCTTGATGAGGAAAATTATTCTACATGGAGATTAGAAATGAAAGTGCATTTGAAGGAAATAGGAGTGGGTGTTTGGAAAGCATCTATTGGTGGATCAGTTCCTTTGAAGAACAAGTCAAATTTTGCATCTCAAAGGAAAGAAAAGAAGAATGATGCATTGGCTCTGAAAACCATTTTTAGTGGACTCTCAAGTTCTATCAAATAAAGCATGGGATAATGCACTTCCACCAAGGATCTATGGATAAAGCTAGAGAATACATACCAAAGAAAAAAGGAATACCTTAAATATAATTCCATCAAGATCAATGAAGGTAAATAATCTCCAAAATCCCCTGATTGCAATATTTTAAAAAGGGATGATGTTGAATCTTTCTCTAAAAGTGAAGAAGAAAATATAGAAATGGTTTGTGTAGAGTTAGATGATAGATATCCCATGGAAGAAGTAGAAGAACTATCAGATCTTAAAAAGAAAGTTGAATGGGGTCTATTTGAATACAACTATGACCATTGCTACATAGAATATAGCTATCTTTATGAGAACACTAAAAAATTTCTTAAAAAGAATCAAAGGCATATCTTGAAGCTAAAGTAAATGCTCAAAGAACAATAAGAAACTAAAAAGACTCAATTAGAAGAAAAATAAGAAGATATCAAAAGACTAAAGAATGAAATATAAGAAATTAAGAAGGTAGATGATGATATTAGAAAAAGTCTTGAAGTAAATGTCCATCTCAAGACCCAAATTGAAGAAGCCAAAAGGGTAGAGAAATTACTAAAGAATCAAGTAAATGAAAAGGAAGAGTCATGTCATAAGTTAGAAGCTAAAGTTGTTTATCTTAGAAAGAAATTAGAGAAGTCAAACAAATTATTGAATAGCTCAACAATATTGAATGAGATATTGGATAGTCAAAGATCACCAAATGATAAATCGGGTCTTGGATACAACAAAGAAGCTACAAATGTTGAAGCAAGAACCTCAAAGAAGCATGAGGTAAGTCCCTCACTCTCAAAGGATGCAAATAATGTTGCAAGTCAACCATCTACACAAGGAAAGGAAAGTTTGAAAAGAACAAAGCAAGGAAGACATCAAGAATCCATATTTACACCTCAAAGAAGAGAGACACCTTCAATATGGACACCAAAGAAAAGGTATGAAAATGTTTTTCATGGTCACTGTTACTCATGTAATGAATATGGTCACAAAGCTTTGGAATGTAGATTCTATGCAAGGAGAGATAATGAAAGATTTCATAACACCCTAAGATTTTGGAGATGTAATCAGGTAGGACATATTTCTTCTCATTGTCACATCATGAGATGCTACAAATGTAGTGGATTTGGCCACAAACCCCATGTTTGTTGGCACACAAGAAGAAATTCCATGATGAGGACTTCATATAGAATGACTAGAAGAAGGCATGAAGTTAGGAAGGAAGACATTTTTGAAAATATGGAAGCTTAGAGATAAATTTTTTAGAAGCTGGGACACCTTCAGAAGTGGGTGAATAAAACTGAACAGTCAGAACAGAATGGAAGCCTTAAGGGAAGCTCAAGCTTTTCATTTTCAGAACCATATGCGGTTTACAATGGTAATAGTCACGTACATACGCAAGTTGTCCTATGAATAGGTCATGTACATACGTGAGTTGTTTGTGCAATAGGTCACGTATATGTGGAAAAGAGACTTGGGAAAAAGGCTATGCACATGAGTTGTAGAATGGTATGATGGTATAACTCTGTGTTGTAGGGTATGACATGGTTTGTTGTAGGGTTTGACATTGTTTTTTGCAGGTTTTCATGATTATATGTTGGCATACATAATTGATGTATGTATGGTGGTGACATATGGTTGAGTGTTGAAAGACTATGTTGGATGCATGGTATTAACCCTAGAGTGTGGATTGAAACATTTTTCTGTTCAATAATAATGGTGGTTGTGACAGTGAAGTTATGGAACTTTGGTTATGAGATATATCATGATGATGCTAGCTAGAGATGTCATTGATATCCTAGTACATGTATTGAATGATTAGTATTTGTTGTAGTGAATGGAGGTTGAAGTTGATCTGTTGGGGTACATGGATAGGACATATTTGAGTTTCATTGATATATCTTATGATGTATTATTGGAAGCATATTTGTTGGATATCTTGGTGCATGCATTTGGAATATGGATGGGATACATATTGGGACATGTAGTTGGTGAGTTGATGAGGTGGTCATGTTGTACATCATTGATGAGTCATAGCATGATCTCTAGTTAATGCATGATTGGTACACTCTTGGTACATTGTTAGAAGAACCTACCATCGGTATGATTGGCACATGGTTTATGATTGATATGGAATGCATAAATGGGAACACATTTTGATTGTAGTTCATCTTGTTGAGGTTTGGTGGATGGTTGATGCACTTGATTGGCACAGGTGGGATACATGTTTAGTGCATGTTGATACACTCATAGATGGTATATGTTTGTGGATGATAGTAATTGGATAAAGTACACCATTGGTATTACTTGATTAGGATATACTTCGGTACATGATATATGGGATGATATAGTTGATACACTTGATTGATTGAGATACATGGTTGTGGCACTTGATTCATGGTGGAGGCATATCATGAGTGATATGACACTTATTTGTGGCACATGGTTGGCATGTTTGTAGAATCATATGGTTGATACACTCCATTGATATTATCTTATGGCATATTCTATGATATTAATGTACATGGTTGATGTACATGGGGGTTGTGCATGGTTGGCACACAATATGGCATAGGATGTACTTGGTTGATGTTTTGTTCATGATTCTCTATTTCATTTTTGACATATGTTTTTCTTCATGATGTATGGTATGGCACGAGTTTGATGCATGGACAGGTCCAAGGATCATCATAGAAAGAGTTCTTGATCTATGTTCTGATTGAGCAAGCAGATTTTACAGCAGAAGAATATTGAAGTGGTAGCATATTTTTCATGTTACAGAGAAGATAGGAGGAGGCATACCCATATGGGGAGTCATTCTTCTTCCCATGACTCCATGAGGAGATCTTTATCATATGCAAAGATAAATACTTGAAAAATATCTCCATACTTGGAGAAAGAGAATAGAGGCATAGTTCCAGAGGGAGCGATGGTCACAAGGGGAGCATGAGCTATATATCTTCAGCATTACATCAGAATGATATCCCTTGTTCAAAAGGGGATAAATTATTCAGAGCAATATCAAAGGTATTTAGATAGGGGGAGAATCCCCAAGGAGATTTCAGGCAGGGGGAGCATCCCCAAGGGGAGAATGACCCTTTGTCATTGATGTCAAAGGGGGAGATATAGTCACATTGATGTGATTGAGATTAATATTGTTGTAGAGCAATTGCTTGTTTACATGTTGCCATCAATGATTGGTGTTGAGATCAATGTTGGTATTTCCATCAATGCCAAAGGGGGGTATTGTTGGATCATGTTTTCATTGATGTCAAAGGATTGATGTCAAAGGAACAATGTCTTGTCATAGTATATTGATGGATCATGTATTGTCCTTGATGTCACTCGATTGATTTCAAGTGGAGTCATATTCATATGATGTTATGCATATGTGAATATGGATCAATGAGTTGTCATTGATTTATGATGCATATATGAAGATGGATCAATGATTTTTCATTGATATATGATGCATAGATGAATATGGATCAATGCGGTTTCATTGATATATGATGCATAGTTGTATTGATGTAAAGATGACTCATTATTGTCTTATCATGGCTGATAAGGAGTACAAATGGATGAACTCAAAAGTGGTCCCCTTATGGTGAAAGCCCTCACGGGAAGACGCTTTGTGGTTGAGTTATCCTAGTAGTATGGTTAGAGAACCTATGCTTAATTGTGGAATAATAAGATGAATATAAGTGAATTTTCTAGTGACACTATCCTAGATGGATAATGTTTCTCAATCCATTTCCGGTGGTATGTGGAATGTCACATAACTCCTCATGGTTTGAGAGTTATGGCCTTACGAAGTTGGAGGACCCTCATATGTTGGCTTGAAGCCCCAAAAGGTCAAAGAAGTCAAAGTGCTTGAAAAGAAGAAATTATTTAAATAATAAAGTGAAGTGACAATTTCAAAGAGGATTATTTAAATAATAAAGTGAAGTGACAAAGTCAAAGATGATTATTTAAATAATAAAGTGAAGTGACAAAGTCAAGGAGGATTATTTAAATAATAAAGTAAATGGAGAACTTTCTAATTATGGAAAGTGGTTATAAAAATGTTAACCCTAAAATGAGGAAAATGGGTTAAGTGGTCAAGTGGCTATTGGATACACGGACAAGTGGAAAATTGGAAAAAGTTGGACATAGGTGACTATGTGGACAAAGTGGCTATGTGGAAAAATTGGCCTAGAAGATGCTTCTAAGGAAGCTACTTGGAGAGTATAAATAAGAGGCAAGGGTCTCTTGTGATATATATATTTTGAGCATATATTGAAGATCTATTTTTAGAGAGAGAGATTGACTAGAGGATCTCATGGACACATCAAAGTTTCTGTAAGTCTGAGATCTTGACGGTGAAAGTTTCGGAAGTTCAAAAAACCTAGTTTCTGAAGGAGTACGCGAGCAGTTGTGGGTCAGAGAGTGTACATACATGGGCTACAATGAGCCAGAGCTTGTACAAACATGGGATGAAGGAGGACATAGCATGTACAATAGGTGGAATTCATGAAGAGTTGAGTGTGAGATGGTGTCAGGTTCTTGAAGTCTGAAGAAGTTCCATATCTGCATTCTATGGGCTCAGATCTGCCATAGAAACTATGGTATGGTTACATAGTTATCTTGATGGATACTCTTGCTTATTGTATGGTGAATGCTTGAAGAATTATTGGTATGGTTGTTGTGATATGGTTATTTTGGTTGATTGATAGAGTGAGCAACACTCTTACTGTACAGTAATGATATGATTTCCATAGTATACTAGTTTCTTATACATGATTGAATAACATTCATATTGTATGGTTGAGGAGCATGAGTAAGTTGTTGGAGAGAATAGATGTGTTGTGATTGGTTATGGTACAAATTGGATAGTGAAAGACATAAGTGGATGTGACTAAAGGTTGCAGAGGATCTGAGTTTTTCATGGAGAGAAAACCCTAATTATTCAGAAGGAATAAGCAGGTTGTAGTACAAATAGATCGCGTACATACATGAGTTGTACCACTRGTAGGGCACGTACATATGCATGTTGCACTACTGACAGTTCACATACCTGTTGATAGATTGGTATCTGTTGAGGATTGATTCCTCATCTCATTTGGTGCTGAGTTTTGTAAGTTGATTCTTRCATTGTAGAGATGTTGCTCTTATGGAGTTGTAACTCTATTCAGTTGTTGTTGATAAACCAAGGATTGTAGTCCAYAATAAAAAGAAAATTGTACATACATATTGTGTTCTTTTTKTTCCTTGTGGTAATGACTTATTGATGATATATGTTGTTGGTATATGTTGTTGATGTATGTTCACATTTAACTTGTTATAAATGACAACAATAAGTAATGAGTAAATGGTGATTGATAACTAAGGAGTTTTGTAAAGGGAAGTTTGAAAAAGATCCCTACACTGATTCACCCCCCCCCCTCTCAGAGTGGTCAGTGTGTCCAACATTTCCCACCCAAGCGGACCTAAACATACTTTCTTTAGTATCTTATGACCTGTTGAATGGCATGGACTGGTTGGCTTCCCACAAAACCAAGTTTGACTGTTACAGTAAAACTTTGGAATGTGAAAATGAAGAAGGAAGAAGGGTAACCCTACAAGGGATTAAAAAGCATGTCTCAGTGAGACAAATATCATCCCTTCAAGTGAAGAAGTATTGAAAAAAGGGATGTCCCTTATATGCAATACAAGTGCTAAAATATGTTGAGAACACCAAACCCAACCTAGAGGGTCATCCCATATTAAGAGAATATAAAGATGTATTCCTAGAAGAGGTGCCAGGTCTACCTCCAATAAGGGATATTGAATTTTCAATATAACTTTTACCAAGAGCAGTTCCCATGTCTATAAAACCCTATAGAATGAGTACCCTAGAGCTAGTTGAGCTCAAAATACAGCTAAAGGAGATGTGGGACAAAGGTTGCATTCATCCTAGTGTGTCCCCATGGGGAGAACCAACTCTTTTTGTTAAAAATAAGGATGGCACACTCAAATTATGCATAGATTATAGACAACTCAATAAGACAACCATCAATAACAAGTTTCCCTTGCCAAGGATCGATGACTTATTTGACCAATTAAGGGGTGCTAAAATATTCTCCAAGATTGACTTGAGGTATGGATACCATCAGGTCCGAATTAAAGATGAATACATCCACAAGACAACCTTTAGGACAATATATGGTCACTATGAATTTATGGTGGTGTCATTTGGGCTTACCAATGCACCAACCACTTTTATGTTCTTAATCAATAACATATTCAAAAAGCTCTTGGATAGGTTTGTGTTGGTTTTCATTGATGATATCCTAATATATTCCAATAATAGGGAATAACATGAAGAACATCTCAAGCTAGTACTTCAAGTACTAAGAGAACATCAACTCTATGCTAAGCTTAGTAAGTGTGACTTTTTCTAGAAACAAGTCCATTACTTAGGCCATGTTATTTATGAGGAAAGAGTGGTAGTTGATCCTGACAAGATTAAATTCATCATGGATTGGTCTATCCCAAAGGATGTGTCTGATATCAGATCCTTTATGGACCTAGAAGGATACTATAGGAGGTTCATAAAGGGATTCTCCAATATTGGTTTCCCAATCACCTCCCTTCAGAAAAAGGGGGTTAAATTCATTTGGACATGAGAATGTGAAGAAAGATTTCAAGAGATGAAATACCTTCTAACCAATGCGGATGTACTAAAGATTGAAAACCCAAACAAGGACTTTCTTGTGTGTACATATGCCTACAAGGAAGGGCTCGGAGGCATCCTTATGCAAGAAGGACATGTGATTTTCTACGAATCGATAAAATTGAATGAGCATGAAGTTAATTATGTGACCCATGATATGGAATTGGATTCCATAGTCCATGATTTAAAAATGTGGTGGAATTACCTCTTGGGTAGAAGATTCGTACTTATGACATACCATAGTGGGTTAGGTATTTGTTTAACCAACCAAAACTCAATGTGAGACAAGCTAGGTGGTTGGCTCTCCTTAGTGATTTTTATTTTGAAATCAAACATATCAAAGGAAAGGAGAATAAGGTGGTTCATTCCCTTAGTAAAAGTATGAAAGCGGTTCACTTGGCATCTATAAGCACCAATGAATCAGACATCAAAGAGAGAGTCAAAAGTTCACAAGAAACATATGCATTTTTCAAGACAGTGACATCATAACTAAAGCAAGAGGCCACATGGATGAAGTACGAAGGATATCATATGTTTAATGATGTCCTATTGACTTACAGGGGAAGATTGTATATTCCAAATTGTGACAACTTGAAGAGGTTCATAATGGATGAACTACACAAAACACCATATAATGGTCATCGTGGTTATCAAAAAATGATCATGGCCACTAGGAAACTATTTTATTGGCCTGGACTAAAATAGGACATAGATGATTTTTTAGCTTAGTGTATATAATGTCAGCAAGTCAAGGTAAAGAACCAGCACCTAGTAGGGTTGTTGCAGCCCCTACCAATTCCCGAATGGAAATGGGAAACCATCTCCATGGATTTCATCATAGGATTACCAAGATCAACCAAATAGAATGACGCCATCATGGTAGTCATGGACAAACTGAGCAAGGATTCTCACTTCATACCCATCAAGTAAACTTGCAAGGAAATAGATATTGCCAACAATTTCATGAAATATATATTTAGATTGCATGGAATGCCTAAGGAAATTATATCCGACAGAGATACAAAATTTACTTCAAACTTTTGGAAATATTTTTTTGTTGGAAATACAGAGAGGGTAAACCAAGTGTTAGAATACATGTTGAGGATGCATGTAATGCATCAACACAAGAAGTGGGAGGACTACCTACCACTGGTAGAATTTTCCAACAACAATGGCTATCAAGATTCATTAAAAATGAGCCTTTTTGAATCCCTCTATGTCAAAGATAATGGAACATTCCAAACAGTTGGAACAACCCAGTAGACAGAGTTACAATCAAGCAAGATATCCAAAAGGAAATAGAATAGCAAGTAATTCAGATCCAACAAAATCTGAAGATATCTCGGGATAGACAAAATAGCTATGCAGACATGAAAATGACTCTTAGAGAGTTCAAATCAGGGGATCATGTGTATCTTCAAATTAGACACAGGAAAATATCTTTGAGGATGAGAGTGTGTGCCAAGATGGCACCTCGGTATTGTGGACCCTTTGAATTTTTGGATAGAGTGGGACCAGTAGTCTATTGGCTAGCACTTCCTCCAATAGTGAAGGCACATATTGTTTTCCATGTTTCTTTATTAAAGAAGTATGTACATTATCCTAATCATATTATTGATTAATCTATGATTCAGGTGGAACCCGAGGGAGAATTCCTACCAGAACCTCAATGCATAATATGCAAGAAGGAAATCACACTCACGAACATAACCATTGCACGGGTCAAGGTGCAGTGGAAACACTTTGGCCCAGATGAGGCTACATGGGAAATGGAGGATTCCATGAAACATGCATATCCATTTTTGTTTACTTTTGTACATAGAGAGCACATAGATAGATAGAACATCGAGAACGATGTTCCTTTAAGGGGGAGGGGATTGTAATACCCATGTTTCTGCCAATTTGTAAATATCACTATAAATGGCCAAGAGACTATGGAGGACTAAATATGTGTGAATGTTTGATTTGATGAACCTTTGTATAAAAGGGTCAATGTATTATTTTTTTTTTTATTAATAGAAATTGGAGATGTGTTACACAATTGTAGAAAGGGGGGATTTTGCGAAGATAGACCATGGATTCTATGAGATATATGGTGAGGGAAACCAAGAATGGTTGAGATGACCCTCACCAAACCAATACCTACTAGGTGTAATTTCTCAATAGTCCTCTGACCCATAAATGAATTACCAGTCAGGATGGTAGTTCGAAGGTCATCATCAAGAGTTAATGAGGAAATGGGGCAGGGTACCCATCTGTAAGGCTTCTAGGCCTAACCACGAGTTGGGGATTCATACCCACACAACCTTGTTGAGGAAGCCAAGGAAGGAAGTAATTTTGGGGACAAAGGAAGATCAAAAAGATAACAGAGTAGAGAAAAACATCTCCAGAAGAGAAGAGAGAAGGTTTTTCGACTCTGGAATTGAGAGAAAAACTGAGAATCAAGCTCGTTTTTTGTTGTAAAAATCCATGGGTAGGATATCACTGAAAGATGATAAATGAGGTGGATGAGTGATTAAGGAAGTACTTGTGCAGACCTCCTTTCTTGGTGTAGAGGAATCCAATTTCCAAGATCCTATGGGAGGAGGAAAAGTGTCACCCCTGGCCCTCGTCGTGTGTCATCCTCTGGTTTGTGCCCGCCTAGCCAACATGGTTGGTGATGCAATCGACAATCTGGAACTTTGGGAGTTCGAAATATTTTGGGCGTATTATAGTAGAGAGACGTTCAACATTGATCGTCGATTTTCGAATGTCGAAAACATTCTACGCCGATCGTCGATCACCGAACACCAAAAAGGTTCAACATTGATCATCGATTGCTGAACACATAAAACGTAGAACGTCGATCACTGATTGTTGAACGTCGAAGGTCGAAAAAGGGATGTTCAACGTAAAAGGCCAAATGTCGATCATCGAATGGCCAAGGACATGTGGAGAGATTTCAAGACTTTGGGGAGTATGTGCGCAGTAAGAAAAGGGGAATTTAGTGTCAAACGTCAAAGATCCCAACTAATAATGCCCAGATAACTTCGGAGGTCATATATTGTAAACCAGGGATTAGATTTGAGCTAGTAACAAGTTGTCAGTAAACTACAAACAAGTAGAAGAGTATGAAGACCTCAGATATATGATTTGAGATGATTTGATCGAGAAAAAATTTAATGCCCCATACTTAGAAAGGTTATTTAGGGTTCAGGTGTGTTACATCAATCTATCACTATCAACTCTACGTCTTATTTTGTTTAGGGGGGTCACTGCGACTATTTTTATTTCCAACTCTGGTTGATTCATTTCAGACTCATACTTCTCACACACTCTGCCAAGATGACCCTCCTTGATCATATTTCTATTCGACTTCTGAATGCTCCATAGGTTACGAAGTTCTTCCCTTTTCTTTTTCCTTTTATCTCTCTCTAATCTATGTATATCAATGGATTTCTTGTATGTTTTCTTTCCTCTCGACAACATTTATGCTTCAGTAATCATAACTCCTAGTATGCTTTCCTTATGACATCTCAAAATTTTGACTGACCCTCCATCGCCACCCCAAATTACTCAAATTCGGTACTACTGGCCATGTTTATTTGTTCAAAAAATATTCCCAGCCTTGTCTTGTGTCTTTTCACTATGCGTCAATAAAGCCTTCCCACTCTTCATATATCTCTTTATAGTCACTATTTGGTAACAGTGTCCCTATTCCAGATCGGTATTGAATGATGTCATTGACTCTCTTATCAAGGAGGAAATTATGCAACAGTGTTGGAACAATACACAAGAATATGTCGTGCAAGTCGGTGTAAAATGTTTCTTTTATTCTAACCAAAGATGTTCAATCTTCGACGACTTGCTATAAAATATATTCTTCAAAAACTCTCTCGAACCAATCATGCAAATTCGTTCATCCTCCATTTGTAATATTGAGGCCAAGTTTCTCATCGATCGTAAAATTATGCATTACCCGACTTGTTGATGTACTAAAATAGTGCTTCAGGAATGGCTTCTAAAAATATTTCATAGGTTTCTAAAAAGAATATTGCTCTTGCTTCTGCGAGTGAAAGATTGTTTCTTCTAGCATCATTTTTAATGTAATTCTTAGTCTTGCGCTCCCACCATTCACGTATGTCTTGAATGGTTAACATTTAAGTATACTTTTGCATGCCCAGGTTCAGAACTACCGACAATGAAACCAATGTTGTATTCTAGGGGAAAGTAGGGAAAGTTACTAGTAGTCCTTATATAAGAAACATAGAATATACACACATATAGATATAGACAAAGGCATACATAAGTAGTGAGTTCCCAAAGATCTGTATTTATTAAAGGATATAGCAATGTAGTACAATATATATAATATCTCACACTGATCTATCAAGGTATCTTTGTGCTTGTGTATTTATATTCTTGTCTATCTAGTTACCAGGAAGTTGTAACTAATTAACTTCCTGGTTCAGTTGGTTAGCATATACTTCGTCTAACTTACATTTCTGACTACTACAATTGACCGAATATTTCTAGACAACTAGTGGGTCTAGTTGACAGAGATGGCTAGACCCTATAAAAAGTATGAAGTACAAGTTAGAATCTACCTCACTCTTGGTAAAGCCCACACTATTACATATTGGAAAAATTGTGACGTTATGAACAAAATTGGCCACACTGTAGAAAAACATAGGGAATTTTAAGTTTTTTTCTCTATCCTACCTGATATCGTTGCACGTGTAATGTACTTTTCAAATATTCACAAGAGAGACATCTTCTAAAGGTCGTCGCAAGAGAAACAACATCAAATGTGTGTCACTCTTGCGATAGTGTGGACATTCGGTCCCCCCCCCCCCAACAATCACCCATTATTTGACAAAGTCAATATTGACTTGGTCAACTATCTTTGGAATTGCGACATTATAATCTATAAATATGTTGCATTTTAGGGATGTTGTGACAAGTTTGACATAAAAACGACGGTTCAAAAAGGGTGTAAGTTCTTCTTGGTGAACAAAAAACAATTTTTTTTTTCATATGTTATAATAGAAAAATATAATAGATATTCTATTATACACCACTCAATTTTATAAGATAATCATCAATGTATGTATGTGGGGAAGAATGTCAGATAACATGAGAGGTGGGAAAAAAATTAAAGAGGGTGAAAAGGGTGACAATAAATGTTATTTCCCTTGCAAAAATTGTTGTACTAGAAGTCTCGAAAGAGTTTTAATAGAAACAGATAAAAAACATTGTAGAAAATACAGGCACATGGATGGGGGATCAAATGAATATCGTCCCATGGTAATTAGCTATATATATATTCATTATATTTTTTAATATTGATTGTATTCTCAAACTTTTATACTGTTTTATACATGCTCTAATTTTGAATGATTATTTGTGATTATAAAGTTAGAGTTTCCCCCTAACTTTCTATAGAAAGCACCAAGTAGTAGAAGAAATGAAGTTGTACAAAATGAGGAACATGAAGTAGATAATGAAGATTAAGTTAATGATCCCATGGAAGTAGATGACAATAATAACATAGCTCAATATGATGGGACAAATTAAATGATCCAAGACTTATTTGGTCATCCGGATGAGGATCATGGGGACAGTAGTGATGGTATTTATGATGAACCTCTGATTGAAAAGGAAAATAAATGACTTTATAAAGGGTCAAGAGAAAATCTTCTCTCCACTACATTGTTGCTGGTGAACTTAAAGGTTATGAATCATTTATCGATCACTTGTATGACACAGATCCTAAGGTATGTAATATATTTCATCACATATACATGAAGGTTGACTTTTTCCCCCTTTTTTTAGTGTTAATTAATGTGACATAAAAATGAAATATTTACAATTACTATTCTTTACATTAACTAGTTATTTTTTATGTTTTAGATTGTTAGATGAATTTGTGTTACCCTCGTCAAATATTTTACCTCGCACATATTGAGATTTACATGCCATTATTAAAGACATTGGAATGGAGTATCAAAGTATAGATGCATGTCTCGATGATCATATTATATATTATGGACAACATTTGTCGAAAACAAAATGTTCGGTATGTGGTATCAGTAGATATTGAATCAATCAAGTAACAAAAATGGTGCCTTGAAAGGTCCTCCAACATATTCCCATAATTCAACGTTTGCAACAATAGTTCAGGTGCCAAAGCATATCACAATTTATGGATTACCATGCACAAAAGATAATTCAAGATGGAATTCTTTGAATGCTTGCAGATGGTTATGCATTTAGAGAAATTGCTGCAAAATGGCCAGAATTTACAGATGAACCTCATAATGTTAGGATTTCATCGGCAACTGGCGGTGTTAATCCATTTGGAGAGCTTCGATCTTTTTACTCAATGTGGCCTATTTTTGTTATCAACATTAGCATTCCTCCTTGGATGTCAATAAAGAGGGAGCACATAATGTTGAGAATGATTGTTCCAATGATTTGTTTACATTAATTTTTTGAATGTAAATTTTTCATTTGTCTTTTTTTTGCATAATATATTTTATTTATTTATTTACTTATATATACATACCATGGTAGTAATTTTGTGTAACTTCAAACAATTAGGTAAGTTCGAAGTTAAACATATGAATGTGTATATCGAGCCTCTTATTAACGAGCTACTAAAGTTATAGGAGGGAATCACTATGTATGACATATGTAAACCAATTGGGCAGAAGAGATTTCAATGTCATGGAATACTTTTATGGATAATTTGTGATGCCCCGGGACTAACACATTTTTTTAGTATGTAACGTTCCATATTGCATGCTTGAATAGTATATAATTAATTGAATATATCATGCATGGTGTTTAAATAATCCTTTCGTATATTAATTCACATCAATCCATCTATTGGGGGTATTCCAACAAAGGGTAAATTTGCATGTATAGTTTGTGGTACTAAGATGAAATCTTGTTAGTCAAAAAGTTTAGGAAAGGAGGTGTTTGATGAGTATAGACACTTCCTCTCTAAGAACCATAAGTATTGTACCACTGAAAAATATCTTTTCAATGGGAAACAAAATATTGGACTAAAACCACAAATAATGATACCTCGCCTATGAAAGTTGACATATGACAGAATTAATCCTCGAGGTACGCATTTTGTTTGTGTATTGTAAATGGAATCATGTTTTGAAATTTAATTTTAATTATTCAATTTATTTTACCACATTTGATAAATAGTGTTCTGATTTTTTTTATGCTTCATCAATGTCATCGTCACGAAGGTAGTAATAATGGGATTCTACAAGGAATGAAATGTTATCCCACTCAATTCATGAGGTTTCCTTACTATGAAGAGCTAAAAATAGTTCATTTGTTTGATACAATGCATATCACGAAGAATGTGACATAAACATTATGGTGAATCATAGATGGCAGGAGGGATAAATAAAAAATTGTCAAATTTTGTAATAACATTCAGGAATCCAATCATGCAATTCAAAGTGTGATCCTATCAAATAGAAATGGATACCAAAATAAACTTCCATGGTTATTAACAGAGCAGCAAAACAATGGTGTAAAAGAGGTCCTTCAAAGAATTAAACTTTCAACAGGTTTGTTTTCAAACATAAAGAGTATCTTAACAAAGAAAGGTGAAATTGGTGGGGTAAAAACACATGATGGACATACCTTCATTAAGGTAATTAATAATTTTAGTATTTATATTTATATATTGGTCGTATACATTTTTTGATATCTTTTTTTGTCTAGTTTTGAAACAAGTAATGATCCGTTTTTATTGTTACAGTATGTTCTACCTCTATCTCTCCCAAACGACTTTGACAACAATGTAAAACACGTTATATATGGTCATGGAAAATACATGAGGTAAGTAGCTGCAATATATATGCAAAACATTTTTTCAATTTTTTGTTGTACTTAATGACATGTGTTTTACTTGTAATGTAATATATATTATGTTTTGTTGAAACATGTTATTTTCTTGCATCATGATTTGTAGATGGTTGTCATTGAAATAAATCCATAAAGATGATATAAATTATTGGAAGAGAGAAATTCCTCTTCTAATGTGTGAAATGCAAAAGTATCTACCTCCAACATTTTTCAATGCACAAGAAATCTACCTCATACACCAAGTTGAGGAGATTGAAATGTGTGGACCTATACACACAAGGTCAATGTGGATAGTGGATAGGCACTTGAAATCATTGAAGGATTTGGTTAGACAAAGAACATGTCCTGAGGGTTCTATGGTGGAGGGATATATGGGATATGAATCCATGGTGTATATTAGTTACTATCTTCCTAAATTAGTAGTGCATGCTATCCATGCAGTGAATTTCATTTGGGATGTGAACTCCATTAAAAAAATTGAAGGGGAGCAATTGTTGGGGAAAGGTACAATGAAGAAATTGAGAGGTAATTAAATTGTGGATATTTGTAATAAATATAATTTTTTGTTTTTTTTTTGTATATGATCATACTCATTTAATATTTATTCTTTCATCATTTATTAATATTTACCATGGTTATAACTAATATCTAATATTGGTGAATTGTGATTTTTTTATCGGTTAGTTGCTCAAGATTGGGATGCACTACATTTATACATTGCAAACAATATTGAATGGATGAAGGTATGGATTGATAGATGTAAACAACATCACAGTGGTAGGTTATCATGGAAAGAACTGTCTGAATTGGTTAGAGAAGCTCGTTGTAATGGATATTCTGATGTTATGCAAAGGGAAATAGATTTAGCATATTGTTTAAAAGATGGAAAGGCAAGAAAATTTACCTATTTTATTCAGTTATTTTATATTATATTAATGTGACTGTAGGTCTTTTTTTTTCATATTATACTTTCCAAGTTATATAAATTGGTTTATTATTAATTGATAATGCATCTTTTACATGTCTGGCATATTGCAATTGAAACACCACAAGGCTATGTGGTGAAATGGCCATTAATTTTGCATCAAACAATTGGATGAAACAAGGAAAACTTATGATAGTGGGATAAATACAATTTCTAGGTCACTAATGTTTCCTCTAGGAGTGACAGACATCGTCGAGAATCTGAAAATAGATACTATTGGTTTTTCAATGATATAATTGAGTGTGACTTTAATTCCTTCAAATTAGTTTTGTTTGATGTAAAATGGTATAGGTTACGAATGTATGAACATGATGAGGAAAGAACTATTATTCATCATTCCAATGTATTTTCGATGATTAAAACAACGGTTTTTGAAAAAGAAAATGATCGCTATGTTTTTCCAAGTCAATGTGAACAAGTCTTTTAATCAAAGGTTTTAGGTAAGAGGGATTGGTCATTTGTTGTTAGATGTGATCCAAGAGGAAGGACAATAAAGTATAATTTATATGAAGAAGATGATATTGAATAAGAAGATGATGTAGAGCTAGAGCAGGAAGAATATGGGTCGACAGATGAAGAAGACATATAATATGAACTAGGCGTAGGAGACAATGCGCCAGTTCTTGATGATGATATCGATGAAGATATGCTCGAAAATGACATTGATGATGATGATGATGATGATATCATTAATCCTTTCAACATTTTTTTTGAACCAGATGTTGATACAGATGTCAATTTGGATGATCAAGAAGAAGATACACAAGAAACATGATACAAATGTTGCGTTGGATGAGGTACGTAATCGGATATTTTAATTTGTATGAATTATTCTCTTTAAATAATTGTTTATGTGGTTTAATTACATGTTTTTAAGTTTTATTTCATTTTTTGATATCCTATGCTACATGTTGTTAATTTTTTTGTAATCAATATTAAGAGTTGAATACTTATGGGACTTTTGTTCGAGAAAAGTTCCAATTGTTTTATAATCGATCAACAAATATTTACAAA
>JASDQU010735375.1:75466-92172 GCA_032191745.1 Picea mariana
GTATAGGATGTATATGTTGTTCGGTCTTCTTGTTGCGGTTGCAACCAATCTTCCTGAGTTATTTTCTCTGATTTTACATTTTCGGGAATCAAACGTAAGAGTGTATCCTTGATCACACATTTTAATAACACTGAGTAGATTATGATTCAAGTCTTCAACCAATAGAACATTCTTTTCTTTTACATTTTTTCTTCCAATCTCTACCACACCTTCTCCAAGTATTTTGGCGGGTGAGTCATCTCCAAATGCAACATTTCCACCCTTTCTCTTCAAGTTGATGAATTTGTCTTGATCCTTGGTCATGTGTGAAGAACATCCACTGTCTATGTACCATTCATCTTCTTCTTTACATTCTTCAGTGGTCAATTCTATTTGACAATATTCATTGTTTGGAATCTCTTTCCTTCTCCATACTATGGTTGGCATAGGGACATCTTCATTCATATATCTGCAATCTCGTGCTTTGTGACCAAGATAATTACATTTGTAGCATGCAATAATTTTGTCCATCAATGGGGAAAATGAATTATAACTTCTGTTGAAAAATCCATGATTGTTTCCATATCTTCTATTTACACCATTCATGTTTCTTACGTCTGTGTTCCTTTCATTGATTCTACAATTAATTGCCTTATGTCCAAAAATTTTGCAAGTATAACAATGACCAAAAAAGAAATTTTGATACTTTGGAGTAAGTGGGCTTCTTTGTGATGTAGTCCATCTGGGTTCATGATCTATTCTTATGTAGTTTCCTTCATACTAATTGAATCTTCTTTGATTCCTAAAGGTAGGAGGTCTTCTTAGATACTCATCTCTTTTGTAATCATTCATTCTTTCTGGTATCCTGGTCCACTTCTCATCAACTATCTGTGTAGCTCTTTCTTCAACCTTCTTGTTGGTATTTGCATCTTATTTGTATGAAATTTCACCCATGCATCCAAGATGTGTTAAGTATTTTGGCACTTGAGAGTTTCTTAAGCTCTTCCTCAATGAGACAACTTATTGTTCAAGTTTCTCACAATCTTCTTCTTTCTTTTTCATTTGGACATTCCTTGCTTCTCCTATTCTTCTTTCTTCTTCGAGTAGAGTTTTCAAGGAAATGTTTTCTTCTCTTAGTTTCTCAAAGTCTTCTAATTGTTTCTTCAAGATTACAACTGTCTTTTCACAACTACCCAATTCACTTCTTAGTTTTCTTTGTGTGTCTTTTAGCTTGCTATTTTCAATCTCAACATGCTTCAATTTTTTAAGATTCTCATCTTCTTGTTGAATAATTTTTTCTTCATGATTTTCTTCTTCTTCATTGGAATTTTCTTTTTCAGTGTCATTTCTTTCAATCCTTGGATGAGGACATTCAAATTCAACATGACCTACTCCTTCACAATTAAATCAAAAGAACTAGCCTTTATTTTCTTCTTTGAAATATGAGATGTTGTAATTTGCTTCAACTTCTTCTTATTCTTCTTCTTCTACGTATTCCCTTACATAAAGGTCTTGTAGCTTGTCCCAGAGCTCTTTTGATGATGCACATGATACCACCTTGGATTTCACTGAATGTATCAATCCATCCAGGATGGTATCTATTGCCAATTTGTTGTTCCTTTTTGCTTCCTTCTGAGCTGCAGTCTTTGGTTTCTTCAAAGCATTGTATCCTGAAGCAATTGAGAGCCAAACATCTTCTCGAAGAGATTTCAAGTAAGTTTCCATTCTATTACTCCAACATTCAAAATTTCTTCCATAAAATGGTGGAATCCCATTTGGAATTTTGTCTTCCATTTCTTCTTAGGATCTTCCTTCTAGTGGTTAAACTGTACTGAAGGTAACCCGCTCTAATACTAATTGTTGATACTGAGAGGGGGGTGAATCAGTATCAAGTACAATTTAAAATATTTTTCAACTTATAATTAAACCATTCAACTATATCCAATGAGCACTGAACAATAGTATAAGAGTTACACCAATACACCATAATACACCGTGCACAATATATGAGAAATAATCAATAGTTATTGTTCAAGGGAAGTAATGACTTCCAAAGGTAACTACAGCTTCCAAATGTAAAGGGAGGGATAAACCTCCAAGAGGAAGATAAAATCCTCCAATATCAAGAGAGAATTGAACTCTCCATCCTTTCCGCTTCCTTCCACCCAAGAATATATGAGAGATAATAAAACTTTACATTAAATCATCACCATCAACCAATCATCACATAGAACCTGATAATGCTTCATGAGACTTCTTCAATTTCTCCAATTCTTCAATTCTTCAATTCTCGGAGTAATCTAATCCTATAGATAATATTAATCAATGTATTCTCTGAAACTCCTCCAATTTTCACTCCTTGAATCCTCCCCAAAAAAAGGTTATAGAAAGAATGGTAGACTTTATTCAATTATGGTCTATTCAAGAGAGTGAACTTGAACAGAATGCCCCGCTCTCAATAATTAACATACGATTCTGAAACTCACAAAAAAGAATCTAAAGTCTGTAGTCTTTCCAATGAAATTTTTCCCACTTAATTTGGATTCTCTATGAATAAGTTATGATTGTTTTACCCGGAACACATGTTTAGTGACTAGCTTCAGGACTGGTCACAAACCCTATCTTCCACAGAGTGTATCTCCATAATTATAGCAAATCAAGAGCTGAAATTTTTACCAGAGGTACCTTGATATGTCTTCTCAATACCATAGAGATTTCACCATCTGAATCGTTCTATAAAAAAAGTTATAGAAAAAATGGTAAGATGACCTGAAAATAACATACCTTAGAACACATCACCAAAAGACTTCATCCTCCCTTGAAATCCAGCCCTCTTTCTTCTTTATTTCCTCTGAAATGTGACTTGTATCAAACAAATTTATAATGATGTTTATTTATAAATTAGGGCTGACCTGACACTTTCTTATTTTGTAATTATTTTCTTTAATTATCCTCAGGGCTTACATGTACTTCCTTCTTCAATTCACTTTGTCATCTTCAAAAATTCATTTATCTTCAACTATGAGGATCCATGTGATGTGACACATACCACCAGAAACAACATGATGTATACTATCCATCCATGGGTGTTGTATCTGCATGTGCATGTTCCTTCATGTCCAAATACCTTCATCAATCTTGTGGTCCAAAACCCATGACTAGGGTTGACATCAATGACAACAACCAATCTTCCAACAGAGTTGGTTTGTGTGAGTTATTTTCCACGAATTTTGAAGAGATAGTCGATGCCCATCCGCGTCAGAAAAATATGGGAGGGATAGACATTGACAAAAGCCATAAATAAATCACTAATAGTCCATGACTGATTCTCTTTCTAGGGGTTGGGGAAATATCAAAGGGTTAAAACAATTGAATGTTTTCTAGGATAAACATATCGCCAATCGCCGAGCCCTGATACACATTTAGCATCAGGAAATTTTCGATAAATTCGATCTAGGAGCATTGGGGTAGGTTTTTTACCGACCATCGATCCTAGATACCTTTTGGTGTCGGAAAGATAGGATCAGGTTTTAGAAAATTTATCTTAAGAAAAGTCCTGAGTCTGATTAACATGAGTAAATGAAGATGTCGGTCTTGAGTGCCATGTGTCTTTATCACGTAAGCGTGTCGTACAACCTAGTTTCATCTTGATTTGTCTTAAGGTTTCATGTGTCCTAATAGCACCTCCAAGTCAGCCCTACCACATCAGCTATTTACAGTGAGATCATTCGGTGTCAGAGATTTTGCAAGGAGATATCAACGAAAAGTGTTGAAAGCAGAACCCCAACCCCTGACTCACCAACTGGAATAGAGAAACGATGGGATGTTTTCAGCATGAGATATGATCGGATTATGGCATTTAATAAAATATTTAATGCTTCATCCCACATATGTTTCTACCCCGTGTGCCAATTGAACAACAATGATTTGAAATCACCGATAGGCCACATTACAACCCATGCTCGCGCTGTCAACCTACGATCAAATTT
The DNA here is from genome assembly GCA_032191745.1 of Picea mariana. Lineage (NCBI taxonomy): Eukaryota > Viridiplantae > Streptophyta > Pinopsida > Pinales > Pinaceae > Picea > Picea mariana. The sequence continues at coordinate 79,435 of JASDQU010735375.1, forward strand.
ACTTTTAAACGTCTTTGAAGATCTGGTGACAGATTTAATAGAACTACACTCATAACCCAAATTGAATGGATGTTGCATCCAGGTAATTCCATCCTTTTTTAAGTCTCTAGAATGGATTTGACCAATTTCATTATGCGCACAAGTTTGAATTCCAAACCATCTGAAGAAGCAAAGAAAGCGTCTTGAGACTATGTTTATTCTCAAATTATCAAGACCAAGTTAAACAAGCAATAGAGGTATGTATTCAAGTTTTTCAATTCAGCGGTCATGATTTGCTCTATATACATCTTAGTTCTTGTACAATCTCTAACTATTTTCTAAGCTGTAGGGAAAATGCCTTTGAGAAAGCCAACCACCAGACGCTCATTGAGAGCACCCAAGATAAAGGAATCATAAACATGTGAAGGATATTATCCTATTACTGCAAGGCAGTTGGATTACACTCTCAGTGCTGATTCGGTCATAAAAAATTCAACAAAGAATTCTTTTGTTCAACCTCCAATATTCGGAGATACAGAAGCAAACACTGGATCCAAAGTAATTCTCCCATAGTGGGGGGTCCTTTTCAACAGAATCAACTGGGAAGAGTACAAAGAGTGTATCCCATAGAACAACCCGAATGTAAGGGCGCTCGATGACTAGGTGTTCCTAAATATCCGACAGTCATATTTGCACATGGTAGCAAGAAGAACCCTAGTTTTCCCATGCATAGAGGTCTTGAATTGGCTAATCGACCATATAGATGCACATAAATGATTAATCAATGACGAGAATGGGGGGTGTGTTGGATGTTTCCTCCCGAAAAAATTCCATAAGTATTACAAACTCAGAGACCTAGAGAAGCGGCTAAACACTGACTTCGTGGTGAAGTTATACGAATTCCATGACAACAACTATTTGATGGCCTCATGGTGGAAGGAGGAAAAAATATTTACGAAATGGAGTAATGGCTAGTATGGGACAGTGAACCTGAGGRAGCCATACATCTACTTTATGGCTCTCATTTGTCGACTGTATGGAGAGAATGACTTCTCCAAGTTTTCAGTATCATGGATGCCCTTAGCATACACCATGACGATCTTCGAAATCATCTTCAACTGGGGAGCAATAATTTCCAAGAAATTGAACACCTGTGTACAGTAGGCTCAGATGCTGAAAGAAGAGGAACCACCCACTTTCCACATGGCATCGTACATGCTTGATGTGATCTGTGCGAGAAATTTATTCGTCGACATGAATTTAAGCTGACATGTTTCATAGCTCCCTGTTCACATTTATTTCAGCATCCTCTGATAGAATAGGTACAAAAAATCCTATGCACTCATTTGCGATGAATTCATCACCCATATTCATTTTATTGCATTTAAAAAGGAATTCCCAATACTATCCACAACAACCAAGAAAATGGTAGAGAAGGTAGGTCACTGGTATTTAGATGAACGCTCAACCTATATCAGGGTATTTGGGGCCACGGGAGAGCCACATCTGCTACCCACTCATGTCCTAGACCGACTCATTGTGGGATAAATCTGCTATCAGACTATCCTGCAGGGCTATAATGCCACACTAGTCAAGGACAAGAAGCACAGTTTCATAACCTATGATTTCCATGTGGGGTTTTATTTGGTAAAGGACACTTCTCAAGCCAAACAATAAGGGTTGAGCCAACTTGAATTCAAGTTCCCGATAGATTGATTCCATAAGCACGAGAATAAAGGCCTGGTCCTCCAACATGCTTCACAAGTATAATCATGTTGGCCATGCGTGCATGAAAAATTTGAGGATGAAATTTTCACAGAGTGTGCTCAGGACTGAGAGGAGGTAGTACAAAGGATGGCCAACCTAAACATGAATAGGTTCAAAGATATGAGCATGGATGAATAGGTGGAAACAATAGAACAGTTAGCTGAAGAGGCTCTTAAAGTTAGGGAAGAAATTATAGTAGCAGAGACTACAGAGGCACAAAGAAGAGGGTTGCTCTTGCTTGAAGGAGTGCAGAGGATCATTGATCAGTTATAGAATGACCTTGATCTCATAGAGATGTCGAGGATTCTCAATGATGATCCAAAAAACCCTTAGAGCCAATACAACTTGAAGAAATCACCGAGCCAGAAAACCCTAAAGTTCCACCACCACAAATTATGTCACCAAGGTGAGTTTCAACCTAGCCTGAGATAGCAAGGACACTAAGTAGGAAAAGTGTACCAAACCCCTTGTTTGACTTAATAACTATCTATGATTATGAAGAGAGTTTAGAGGTGTCCCTGGTGACTCGAATGTAGATTACATAAGAAAAGGAACCAGAGAAAGCATCTACCCCAGGTCCTGATGCTTCAATTAAAAAAAATCCATATAGAAACCATGAGGTCGAAAGTGTCTTAGACACTAAGCTACTTGACCTGCTAGGAACCCAAATAAACAACTTGAGGGATGAGCTAGGATTGGGTGGCCAGAAAGAGGAAATTCCAAAACAAGAAATCAACACTTTGACAACCAATCACCAAGTAAGTACAGAACCTACCCTTTCTTGTTCAGTTTTTTCTGATACCTTACCATCCGATGAGAAACAAACGGAGGTTGAGCCATCAGGACATATGGAAGAAGTTGAGGAGCAGATACATATAGTTAGGAGCCTGGGAAATACTCTAACCTGGGGAGAACAAAAAATCCCCAAACGTGTTGATGAGTTCACCGACATGCAAGCAATCACCTATGATAGGAAAAGAAAAGTCATCATGAAGAGAACCACTAAGAAGAGTAGGCTTACGTTGGATAACTTGATTTTGATCACTACATAGGAGAAGCTGCTCAATACAGAACATGCTAAGACGTTTGAGATTATCAGTGCAGGGAAGGCTATCATAGATGCCACATTGGATAAAGAAAGAAGAGATGAAAAGGAGCTAGTCGATGAACTTAAGGAGTTGGAGCATCTACGCCATTTGGAAAAATACTATTAGGACTCCACACATGCCTGAGTGTTTTTGAGAAGTGAGTTTCAAGATTCCTATTCCAAATTCATGAATGAATGACACTTTTAACTGCAGGTATAACCTATTTCCAAGAAGACACTCTTATGGCACTAGCAACCTCCAAGGATATGAAAAGGTGGTATGAGAAGGCTCACAAAGCATTAGAAAGGATCGATTACATTAGCATGGTTCAAAAGGGCCGAGATGTCAAAGATCGTGAAATTTGGGTACTGAGGGACAACAACATCTATTGTATTAGGAAATAAACCAAATACTGGGTAAAAATGGTTGAGGAACCTCAACGAGAGATTTAAGAGAAGTGGGACAATTGCGAAAAGAGTTGGTAAAATATTAATCGGGAAATGAAAGACATCAACCTCACAGAATTTGTCTCACCCAAGGACTTTGTCAACCTGCATGAAATGGTCAAGAAACATGCAGAGAAAGACTCAGCATGGAAAACAGAGATAGAAAATATGGCGAGCATGGTGCCAGGTCAAGTACATCAGTTCATGGAGTGTCAGATTAAGGCTCGAGCAATTTTGCAATGGTTAAGTGTTAAAATAGTCAAGTACAGAGCACAGGAAGTAGAAGTGAAAGAAATTGGTTTAGCCTTGATGGACCAACACAGGTTCCCATATTCCAACACATGTAAGCAAATATTTTTCAAGTGGTCAGAGTATGCAAAGAGTCATCCAATTCAGTAAAACTATTTGATGATTCTCAGATAATAGAGAGATGAAAGTGTCATATATTTTGTTTTATTTAGCTTGCACTTGAAATAACTATTTTTATTTAATGATTCATTATAAATAAGAGGATTTACCTTTTAGAAAAGGTCAATGGTTTTGGAAAAGACCTTATTTTTGGAATTGTAAAGAAGTATTTTTGAACTACCTTAATTGAGAAGTCATGTTTAGGACCATAGACAAAAAAAAAAATTTCATCAAAGGCATTGTGCAATTGGACTAAGAAGGAATTAATTCCAACTTCATTTCATTAATGGATGTTGTAATGAGTAAGAGTTTCTGAATACATTGATAAGTTAGTTGTTTCAATAGTTTTTGTAATTCTTGTCTCTAGTGATGAAAGAAACTCAATTTGTTAATATGTGATTAACGATAGATCTAAGGAAACTATTTTTCTTTCCATCATCTTGTTGGATGCATGTTCTCTTTTCGATAATTGTATCTCAATCAATGATTGAAATACCAACAAGTTAATGTATTAGTACTAGGCCTCTCACATGTGTGAATATCTTTGTCTGCATGCTTGAGAACAAGGGTTATCCCAAGCTCAACCTTCTTCATTAGTGAGAAACCACTTTACCAGTCGGTTTATACCAACACACATCTTTTTATCAGACCCATCTAATAAAAGAAAAGACAAAAAGAGAATGTTTAAAATGAAGGAGGAACTCTCATAAGAAGATATCTTTTCAATCACTATGTAAATCCCATCGATAAATTGGCCAGATCAAAAGATTTGGAGAACCATTCCACCATCAAACGCTGAAGAGTCTAATTGGGCCACCATCACAGGTTTGGTTCATGTTTTTGAGTTAAAGGGATTTAGGACCCCTCAATAGAATTGGTGCTAGAAGGAGGGCCTGTGAATGAGTGGATAACAATATTTCTGATATAATATTTCACGTAGCCTACAGATTCAAAACATCCCACATGCATTGATATTCATTCTCAAGACAACCCACACACATTGAGTAGTCCTGAAATGAGTAACTCACCCCATCAAGATGAAGAACATCTATTCCCTAAAATTCCTTATGCTCTTCCTCACGAGGAGTTGAACAAGTTCAGATGAATCACAAGATATTACACTCAAAAAATTGGATCATTTCCCCTAGCTCTGTTACTTCCTCATATAAAAAAGTAAGAAGACCAGTGGTTGACACCCCCAACCAAGTTTTTGTTCACACAATAGAAGAGCTAATATATTTCTCCCTCACTGAGATCGAACATCCCCTTCGAAGTCAGACGACGTGGAGGATAACAATGATCATAATAAAGAAAGGGGAAACCCAACTCAAAATAATCAACCTTGGTTTTCCAGTGATTCTCTGGCAATCCCATGATGGGTACATAACCTCCCTCGAAATCCATAAAAGTTACTACCCAAATTTGACCCTGAAACCTCAAGATTACTTGAAGACCATATTAAAAAGTTCATACTAGCTTTTAGACTGATGACTGTCCAACATAAAGGCAGAGTATGTAGGATTTTTCCCTATACCTTCAATAATTCATCATCAATGTGGTATTTTAAATTTCCTGTAGGGTCCATAACTAGTTGGACAAAGTTTCAAAAATCTTGTTTAGACAAATTTGCAGAAGAAACCACTATAGGATATTTAATGGATGAACTTCTCACCACCACCATGAGTTCAAACGAAAAGGTTAAACACTTCAATCAATGATTTACCAATATCTTGAAAAAAATTCAACCCAAATCTAAACCCACTCAGGGGTTGCAAATTGAGGTATATGCTAATGCTCTCCTTGCTTCTATTTCCATGTTTGTAAAAAGGGCTTCCAAGCATACTCTCGCTGAAAATTTCGAGGAAGCCAAAACAATTGAATTCCAAATGAAGGGATCTAAAGAGGGTCAGGTATCACTAGTTTAGAAAGAATCTCAACCTCCACCCATGAGAGGACTCTTGTTGACTACACCCCAGGAAAACAAACAGAACAAGGTCCTAAAAAGGGAAGTGGAGACATAGAAGACCTACAACGGATGATAAAGAAATTTTCAAATGCAATTGTAGACATGAAAATAAGTGTAGGGGAAGGAAACCAAGGCCAAAGGCCCGATAAACCCTTTTTTAAGAGAAACCCACCATTCAAAGCAATTGAACCTCCCCCAACCAAATTAAAAATTGACCTAGGTAAGGTATCATCCGACTCTTTCTGTAACTATCATCAAGAGAAACATTCTGAAAGAGATTGTCCACAATGGGTTCATACCATGAAATTTATGGCGAATCAGTTCCTAGATGAAGTTTCCCTTACCAAACAATCAAGCAAATTAGCGATGAATATTGTTGATCAAGAGGAATTTGACCCACCGGAAGAAACAACCATGTTGTTGTGGGATACTGACTTGCAATACCTTCTGATGACATATTTGAGGTTCAAGAACCACTTGCTAAGGTTTTGGCTATGCAAACATGAAGTAGGGGTCAACCGATCTCAAATGACCTTACCATTTCCCAAACCTTAAGAGGAAAACAAACAACCGATCACCCAAAAGTACCTTTTTCCCCCCAAAGAAATCCCATAAACATCCACACATGGGAATCACCCAATATAGACTACAACATAGTAGAAGACTTAAAAATATTGAAGGCTAATGTGTCGGTCATGGACATGTGTGTAATTCTCCAACAAAAAGAATTTCATCTATAAGCCTTGAAGTCAGTAGAAACCCCTATAAAAATCACTGACCAAGGACATGGAAAGGTGGTATGAGAAGGCTCACCAAGCAGTAGAAAGGATTGATTACATTAGCGTGGTTCAAAAGGGTCGAGTTGTCAAAGATCATGAAATTCGGGTACTAAGGGACAATGACATAGATTGGATTAGGAAAGCGGCCGAATACTGGGTAAAAATGGCTCAAGAACCTCAGCGAGAGATTTAAGAGAAGTGGGACAATTGTGAAAAGAGCTGGTAAAATATTAATCAGGAGATGAAAGACATCAACCTCCCAKAATTTGGCTCACCCGAGGACTTTTTTGACCTGCATGAAATAGTCAAGCAACATGYAGAGAAAGACTCAGCATGGACAACAGAGATAGAAAATATGGCRAGCATGGAGCCAGGTCAAGTACATCAGTTSATGGAGYGTCTGATTAAAGMTCGAGCAGTTTTATAGTAGTGAAGTGTTAAAATAGTCAAGTACAGAGCACAGGAAGTAGAAGTGAAAGAATTTTTTTTATCCCTAATGGACCAGCACAGGTTCCCATATGCCAACACATGTGAGGAACTCTTCGTCAAGTGATCAAAGTATGCAAAGAGTTATCCACTTTAGTAAAACTATTTGATGATTCTCAGATAATAGAGAGATGAAGGTGCCATATATTTTGTTTTACTTAGTTTGCACTTGAAATAACTATTTTTAGTTAATGATTCATTATAAATAAGAGGATTTACCTTTTAGAAAAGGTCGATGGTTTTGGAAAAGACCTTCAGTTTTGGAATTGTAAAGAAGTATTTCTGAACTACCTTAATTGAGAAGTCATGTTTAGGACCATAGACAATTTTTTGTTTTTCATCAAAGGCGTTGTGTGATTGGACTAAGGAGGAAGTACTTCCAACTTCATTTTATTAATTGATGTTGTAATGAGTAAGAGTTTCTGAATATATTGATAAGTTAATTGTTTCAATAGTTTTTGTAATTCTTATCTCTAATGATGAAAGAAATTCGTTATTGTTAATATGTGATTAACTATAGAGCTAAGGAAACTATTTTTCTTTCCATCATCTTGTTGAATGTATGTTTTCTTTTCGATAATTGTATCTCAGTCAATAATTCAAATACCAACAAGTTAATGTATTAGTAGTAGGCCTCTCACATGTGTGAATATCTTTGTTTGCATGCTTGAGCACAAGGGTTATCCCAAGCTCATCCTTCTTCATTAGTGAGAAACCACTTTACCAATCGGTTTATACCAGCACACATCTTTTTATCAGACCCATCTAATAAAATAAAAGACAAAAAGAGAATGTTTAAAATGAAGGAGGAACTCTCATAAGAAGATATATTTTCAATCACTATGTAAATCCCATTGATATATTGGCCAGATTGAAAGATCTGGAGAACCATTCCACCATCAAACGTTGAACAGTATAATTGGGCCTCCATCATAGGTTTGGTTCATGTTTTTAGTTAAAGGGATTTAGGACCCTATTACACATGATTTTGGTCACTCTGGTGATGTCTCAACAGTGATGTAGTCAGGCTCCCAACAAAGACCTTTTTCCTGAGAAAAGTGGCTCCTGTCTTCTTCCAAAAACATATTTTTAAGATGAGTTCGCAGGCTGCCTATGGTCTAGGGTGTGAGAATCCTTCATTCTCGCAGGCCACCCACACTTAGGGTGTGACCTTCTCATAGTCTGCTTCATATATAGGGTGAAAACCTGTTTTTAAGCTTGGAAAGGAGAAGAGGTCTTGAGGGTTCTAGAAGGGAATCTTCTAGAAAATGAGTTGGCATTCACATGGTTTTCATTCTACTGACTTCTAATATTTTATGGGATCATCCTCATCCATGTAACCATCTCTCCTTCTCCTATATATTGAAAGGTTTCTCATGGAAAGGGTTAAGCAAGATTGAATGAAGAATTGGTGAAAGACTTGTGTGAAGAACCCTACTTGGACAGAAGCTTGAAGGCTCCATTTGGTCTATCAATAGGTATTGGATCTTCTTCATTCAAGTACTGAGAAAGTGTGTGTGTTGAAACCAAGGGTCACTGAAAGGAATCTTGCGACATCAAGGTGATCAAGTTGTGTCTTCTACTTTCAATTAATATGATACAGCGGCATGTCCCTTTCCCATAAAGTCACTCTTACTTTATTGCGTAACTCTTTGATCATATGCATAAGTTGACATCTAATATACTTTGCCATATTCACTTTTTTTGGTTTGTGTTGTCTTGGACCTAATTCCACAAGAGCACCAGAGTGAAGCGGGAACAACAGAGACCTAAGGAAGCGATATCAAGGTATGTCACTTATTCCTTCTCTTTAGTAGATTCAATGACTCTAACTTAGGGAAAGAGTCGTGTCCTATCCTGTTTTGTTCTAGATCTAGGTGGATCTAGGGAGATCTGTTAGTGTCCGCACCTACCGATTTGTCCGATAACAAAATTGGTGACTCCACTGGGGATGCAACCCATTTTTGGTGGTGTTTGGTGGTTTTTCCTTGGCCAATTGCTCTTAACTTACCATTTTTTTCATTTCCATCAATCTCCAAGTCTTGAGGAGACCCTGATAGACTCTCTGGGTCTAGAAGTTTGTTAAAAAAATTCATCTTTTTTCCAAATTTTGCTTAGTTTCAGACCTTCTCGCACTGCACCCTTATGTATCCTATGAGAACCACTATAGTTCGCATCCTTCTTTTCAATTTAGTGTGAATTTATCGCACTCTGCCTGTGTTTAGCCTACGGGAATCCTTGATTCTCGCACTGTACACCACTGCCAGCCTGTGAACCCACTTGCAAATTTTTGGATTTAAGCCTTTTTTGCCTTCAGATGCTCAGATTTGTTTGTGTCTAAAAAGAACTTCACTGGCCAGTGATTGATTGTTTCTTGACTTCAAATTTCATGAATGATTAGTCTTCGGAAATCGAAATCTCTTCTTGTTCATTTTTTCTCAACTATTACCTCTTGACCTTTTCTTAACAAGGATATAATCTCTGGTTTTGAAATCCGAGTTCTTGTTTGGTTGGGAATCGGTGATTGGTTTAAAAGTTGGGATTAATTGTCTTTTTCAATTGCTCATTACTTGCGAAATTGTTTCCCATGTGCATTTGAAGAGACTGGTCTTGTCAATTTGTTATTTTTGTCTTCATTGAAAGATGAGTTTGGGTGTTGGTTGGGTATTTATTTTTCATTGGTTGATTGTTTTTTCTTAGTTCCACCACTGTTGTTTGGTTTCTAATAAAATATTAATGACATTTTCTCTGTTTTAAGCAACTTTTTATTCAAAAATATTGGCATTCAATTGTTGAAATAGCACAAATAAAGAATTTGCATTGTTCATGATTGATTGATATTGCATTTCAAAGAAGATCATACATCGTAGCTCATATTGTTCCAGAAAACGCCTCTTTCCCTCCTGTAAATAGGATTCACCGAAGAAACAAATTGTATCATTCATTACTATCTATGCATTGTTGGGTTAGAGTCTCACACAACACCAGTTTCATTTTCGTCTCCTTTGAGTAACAACAGCCTTTAATAATATTGCACAATTTTAAAATTTAACTAGTAACTTTTTCTAGGACTCTTTTACACCAACATTAGCTAGGCTAGAGCTTTGGAATAGGTAGTGAGACACACTCTCCAAAGCACAAAACACACAATAGTATCTTGTGATAAGGAGTGTCAAATTCCATTTGCAACATTTTTTCCTTGGAAGCCCCTCTCACACAAGGGTCAAATTCGAGTTCGAATCGAGATTGACAGAGTTAATCTCCCTGCTTTGTTGATATCGGTGTAGAGATTGCACATATTACGGGGGTAACTTGAAGGTATACCCACAATGATGAGTGGAAGCCTCTCAAGATGATTTCGGGCTAGATACCCTACCCTTGCATGTGGATCGGACTGTCGACTATTCCCCCAGGCATTATTGTTGTTGGTGGTAACTTTAGTAGCCTATCTTCATAGGGTCTTACACAAGGTGACTGTGAAGGGACAAGTCTTCACGGTACCTGGAATCAACATTGGCCAACCTCACTCGGGCTCCTTGGAGGGTATACCCACGATTATGTGTGGGTGTTAACCATGATTTTGGTCATCGTGATGATGTATTGATGATGGTGTACTCAGGCTCTTCATAAGAACTTTCTCCTGAGAAAAAGTTATTTTCATCTCTTCCAAAAAACTCATTTTTGAAGACTGTTCACAGGCTGCTAGTATATTTGTCTGTGAGAATGCATGATTTTCGCAGGCTACCTTAAGCCAGAGTGCGAGAAGTTCGCACTGTGTTGAACTGCTAGGGTGTGAACTCTTTCTAAAGAAAGGAAAAAGATGAACTCTCGATGCTTCTAGAAGGGAATGTTCTAGAAGGATGAGATGGCATTCGAATGGTTATCCTAGTACTGGATTCCCTAATATTTTGGGATCATTCTTATCCAAGTAACTAATTTATTCTCTCCTATATATTGAGTGAATTCTCATGGAAAGGGTTAAGAAAGATTCATTGGAGAATTGGTGAAATAATTGTGTGAAGGACTCAGCATTGAACAGCAGCTTGAAGACTCTAGCAGGTCTATCAAGAGGATTTGATCTTCTTCATGCAAGGATTGAGCAAGTGTGTGTGTCGGAGCCAAGGGCCATCGAAAGGAAGTTTGCGAAATCAAGGCTCGGATTGTAATCTTTACTTTCCATCAATATGATACAGTAGCATGTCCCTTTCCCATAAAGATAATTCCACTTTATTGTATAATTCCTTGATCATATACATAAATTGACTGTTGAATAGATTGTGCTTTCTTCACTTTGGTTGGCTTGTGTTGTCTTGGTCTTGGCTGCATGAGAGAATTGGAGCGAAGTGGGAGCAACAAAGACCATAGGAAGCGAGAATAAGGAATGTTCTTTGTTCTTGCCTCCTATTTAATTCAATGGTCAAAATCTAGGGAAAGAATCATGTTCTGTCTTGATTTGTTTTAGATCAAAGTGGATCTAGAGAGATCGGTTAGTGTCTGCACCTACGGATTTATCCAATAACAAAATTGGTGACTCCACTACCGAATAATTCCATTTTATTTGTGGATTTTGGTATTTTTATGTGGCCATTTGCTCTGGTTTCACGTTTCTCCTGTCCTATCAATCTATGAGTCTTCAGGATATCCTGATAGACCGTCTTGGTCCAGAGGCCTTTTTAAATTTTTCTTCATTTTTCAAATTTTTGACTATGTTCATGAATTCTCGCATTGTACTGCATTGCAGCCTGCGAGAATAGGTAGAGTTCACACTCTGCCTTTAGGTTTCAGTGTGAGGTTCTCACACCCTGCTCAAGGATCACTTGCGAGAATCGGTGATTCTCGCACTGTGTAATATTGCGTGCCTACGAAAACAAATTTTTCAAAAGTTTGGTTTTGAGTTTTGGTATTTCCAACTGTCCAGATCAGTTTGATTACCTCATAAGAGTTTCTTGGACCATTGATTGATATCTTTCTTGTTTTTGTTTGCATGCATGAACAGTCTTAGGATTCCAAGGTTTTTCTTGTCATTTGTGTCTTGACTTTCATTTCTTGACTTCTCTTGGTAAAACCATTCTCTCTGACTTCAGATTTTGAGTGTGTTTGATTAGTTAAGAACCAGTGATTGGTTGAAAGTTGAGTGCTTGGTTTTTCTCATTTTCTTATTGGTATGAAAGATCATTTTCTTTCGCATTTGAAAAGACTAAATTGGTTTGCTCTTTATTTTTGTTTTCGTTGAAAGAGTGGATTGGGTGTTTATCATTGCTTATTCATTTGGTTTTTGATTTTCTGTACTCTCGCTGTCATAGTGTGGGCCCTTTTTGAAAAGTGAACAAAATTTTTTTCTTTCAAAAAATTCTTTTCTTTTTAGAAAACATTGAAAATCAAATTGTTGAGATTGTTGAAGTATTTGAAAAAGACACACTAGAGAGTTGTCATTTGATAAGTGATTTTTTGCATTTGAATTTCAAAGAAAATTTTGCATTGTAGTTCAAGGTTGATATAGAAAACTTTCTCTCTCTCCCATACATAGGATTCATTGAACGAAAAGTGATATATTTCATTCTCATCCTTGCATTGTTGGGTCAGAGTCATACAACATAAGTTTCATTTCTGTTACCTTTGAGTAAACAACAACTCTTAATAACACTGTGTAATCATAAAATTTATCTAGTAACTCTTTTCGAGGGATTTATTACACCAACATTTAGCTAGGCTAGCGCTTTGGAGTAGGAAGAGAGATACACTCTCCAAAAGCACAAAACACACAATAGCATCTTGTGTTAGGGAGTGTTAAATTCCATTTGCAACATCTTGTCCTGGAA
>JASDQU010735375.1:92192-127979 GCA_032191745.1 Picea mariana
AAGGGTCAAACACTAGGTCGCATTGATATTGGCAGAGTTACTCACCCTACTTTGTTGATATCAGTGTATAGATTGCACGTATTATAGGGATCACTCGGAGGTATACCCACAATGATGAGTGGAAGCCTTTTGAGTTGATTGCAGGCTAGATACTCTGCCCTTGCGTGTGGATCGGACTGTCGACTGTTCCCCCAGGATTTATTATTGTTGGTGGTGACCTTAGTGGCCTATCTTTCTAGGTTCTTACCCAAGGTGACTGTGGAGGGGAAAGTCTTCACGGTACCTGGAATTGACGTTGACCAAACTCACTCAGGCTCCTTGGAGGGTATACCCATGATTATGTGTGGGAGCTTGCACCAGGGTGTAAGTCTTTTAAGCAGGTCGTCAACGTAAATTTTCCACCCTAGCACAGCCCCTTCCTGTCTCATTGTTGCGATGATGGATTTCATCACCAACTAGTGGCTTCGAAATTAGAAGGTCCTATTTGTTTGGTGTTTCTTCCTAGCTTTTGTTTACTAGCACGTGTTGTTTGCTTCTCAAAGTTGACCATAGGATTCTCTTCGTGAATTTTTCCACTCATTTACAATAGCTCCCCCACATCGTTCATGTAGAATGTAGGGTTTATCTCTAGAGCATCTGGACAGTTCTCAACCCTTGCCTATAGGTACACCTGAGGGCTCTCCTCGGAAAAGTGAAGCCACAGTCGTCACCACACCACAAGTGGAATGAACTGACTCTCTAGAACCTTCCAAATTACCAATACTCGAGAGGAGTTTCGACTTCACCTTGGTTCTGAGCGACCATTTATGCGACTGAATTATTCCATAGAATTAGTTGTTACATCTTCTGGATCATCCGTTGGGCCTTTTCCCAGCATAGAAGGCCAATATCCTTTTTGGTCTACAGGTGTTTTCCGAAAATACCTTTTTGGTCCAGGTTCCCCTATGATTTCTGAGATTAATCCACCTATGATTTCCGAAATCTCTAACATAGAGACAGTACCCTTGACTACTGCTTATCACTTTACTGTCCCTGCCGAAATGGCCCATCTCATGAATACTACGAGTGTCCCAACCGGGTTCCCTACGGCTGGTCTTGCTCCTATAAACACACAGCGAACACCCAATGTCACTCCGACACTACCACCTAGATACTATGCACTGAATGCTTCTATTCCAACACCTTTGCAAGCCCCATCCAGTTCTCCAGGTGGTCCTTCTTTTCCTGGGCACCCTATTCCCGGTTTTATTCCGACACTCCCTCAATTTCCTTCTGGAAGACCTTTCTTATCTTCCACTGGAAATCCTAATCCTAGTAGCACTATCTCGTCCATTACACCAAACTTGCAGATTCCCATTGGTGGACAAGGTGGTACGATTCAACTTCCTCTTACTAGACACATTCCAATTACTACACAACCTTCGATTGGGACAAAACTTCTGGTTGGAACTCCGCCTACGATAGGGTGACCAACCCCACCTTTTGGAAAAAATATATCTCCCTCTTTGGCCCAGTATTGGAATCAGATGATACAAAATCCTCCTCAAACAACTGGGGGGAAGCAGTTTCCTATCCCTACTATAGGCCAACCATATCCAGGTATACCCAATCCTATTTGGGGTCCGAATGCTCAAACTCATGTCCCTGCTCAAGGTTACAATCCCTGGAGCTACTATCCTCTCCAACCACCATTGAATCTGTCGGGGTATTCCCATTATGCATAGACTGCTTACGGTCCTACTGGTTTGTCGATAGGGCTTCCACCCCAAAGCCACTAGTACCTGCACATGAATCGACAGTTACCTTTTCTTGCTACTTTGGATTTGTCAGATTTGTCTAGGATTTTAAATGATCATATTCGTCACTCTCCCCAATGGCCTGTTATTCCAGCCAAGCTTCCATCGGACATTCCTAAATTTGACGGCGAAATGGGAGAGGACCCGAAAAATCACGTTATGAATTTTCACCTATGGTTTTCATCCAACTCGTTGATGGATGACTCTATTCGTTTACGTATTTTTCAACGAACCCTTACCGGTTCTGTTGCGAAGTGGTATATCGAATCGCCATGAGGTTTCTTCTCTGATTTCAACACCCTAGCTATGGCTTTCCTTACACATTACCAGTTACCAATCCGTTATGATACCGGGACTGAGATTTTTACTTCCTTCAAATAGACTAAAGACACTCATATATCATATCATATCCATGAGTGGCGAAGGCGACGACGTCTCATTAAACTTGAACTCCTCGATCAATTACTAGAAGAATGGTTTACAAAATCCTTTGTGAACGAAATTGGTAAGGACATTGCCATGGGTGGCGTTGTCATGGAGGAGCAGGCTATAAGTCGTGCTCAATATCTTGATCTCGTTTATTCGCAAATGGAGACACTTTACGATTTACTACTTGAATTACCTCGTCCTAATACTTCCATCACTTCAACTACTCCAGATGCCTCACATGCAGCTGACGGTGTTCTTGGTACTGGCCAAGCCCAATCACATTTTGTTTCAAGCACAACCCCTAAATCTGCTTCTTCTAATGTTCAAAATGCTCTGTCTCCTGCCACTCCCACCAGAAAAACTTCTGAGGTAAATGTTGTCCAATCTACCCCAGCCGGTAAAAACAAATCTAAAAAGGGGAGAGGCAAGAATAAGGAGGGAAAAAATAATACTCAAGCAGAGCAACCTAAAACTACTCCTATTGATGACCGAGATAAGAGCAAACCCCAATACCCTTGCCTTATATGTGGTGATGATCACTACACGAAGGATTGTCCATGACGTGCCGAGGTCACTAAGTTCCTTCAGGGAGCTCCGAAACCAACTCCACTAGCTGTCTTGTCCCAACCCTTCCCATCTCAACAACAGGCTCAATTGGTCATCCATGACCAACCCTCATATTCTACCACTTATTATGTTTTTATGTGTACTGGTGATTCTAAGAAGAACAAGGTTTCCCTCACGACTTGAGCCAAATATTATTCTCCAGCTAAGGAGAAGGTTGATGATTTACCCCCTTCTTTGGTACAATCTTCTCCCACAACTCCACCTATAAATGGTTCTCTTCATCTCGAAGGACCAAGCCTCAACAAATTTCTACAACCCCCCCCCTAAGGGTGTCGTATGGAAATCGGTTTTCAATCCTCATGCACGTGCGGCCCAGAACTACAACATTGTTGAAGATTTGGCCCAAGCACCTTCCGCGATGTCATCCCTTGAAGTCCTTCAAACTTGTCTTGCACAATGGAAGGCATTGTTGAAAGCTATTGGTGGAATTGACCCAACGGATACGAATTTAATAATATTTGACTTGGATGATCACATTCCAAGGTTACCCCCTCAACTCGTGTTCCGGATACAGGTAGTTGTCTCTGACAAGAACATTTTCTGAATTGTTATCGACGAGGGTGCCTCAATGTGTGTAATGTCTTTTGCTTGTTGGAAAGCCATTGACTCTCCTCCCTTGAATGAATCACAAAACACTCTTAAAGCCTTCAATGGCTCTGTTTTTAAGCCCTACGGTGTTCTTCCTTCATTTCCCATTACACTAGAAGGTAAGACGATCCAAGTTGAAGTGGAAGTCTTTAACGCTCCACTTGATTATAATATTTTGCTTGGTCGCAGCTGGATCGATTCCATGCACGTCGTTGTGTCCACACTTTTCCATGTAGAACATTTCCCTCATCAAGGAAAGGTTGTTATTGTTGACCAACTCGCCTTCTTCAATTCCGATACTCGTACTGGCAACGTACCGTTTATTGCTAAAACCCCGCCGGGTTATGAGAATGTTGGTGTAGGCCTTTTAAAAGACTCCTTGTTAATGGGTACTTTCCCCATTCCATCGCCTGATGTTCCACACCCGTCAGTTACTTTTATCAGCATGATTTCACCATGCCTGATGAACTTCCTGTGTCTTCCGACCCTTGGATAGTCCCTGACCCTGGAGATAATATTCGTTTCGGCGATGAAATGCCATTAAGGCTGGTTGAATCTGCCTATCAGGCCATTCAATCGACAACACCTTCTACTCCCTCTCTTGATGAGTTGTCTCCCAATTATTTTTGTGTTATTTTTCCCACTGATGAGATGATCATGTCTGTCATGGAAGACACCCCTTGGGACAATGGATATCATCGTTCCATACTCTTTCTGGAACAACACACTCTTGAGAACTACCAACGGATTTCAACTCCGTCGATCGTTTTTGTCATCTCGACGGTTCCCGCAACTAAACATGATGTGTTTGCTGAAGGGAACTTAAGTAATATCTCGCCCACGATTCACATTGACATATCCATAAAACCTGAGATTGTAAAAAATGTCCATATTGGAGCTTCGTGTTCTTCCGACAAAATCATCACCTATACGTCTCTTTTCAAAGAATTTCATGACATATTCATCTGGAGTTACGAAGAGATGCCAAGTATCGAACCTGCAATTGTTGTACATGAGATAAAGACATACCCCGGCACTAAACCCGTCCGGCAATGCCTTCATCCAGTTCACCCACATAAAGCGGCTGCTATCAAACTCGAAGTTGAGAAACTTCTGAAAGCCGGTTTTATTTATCCGGTGGCTCTTACAGAATGGGTTTCCAATCCTGTCCCGACTGACAAGAAATGAGGCAGTATTCGTGTATGCGTTGATTATAGGGATATTAATAAAGCTTGTCCCAAAGAAAACTTTCCTACCCCTTTCATCGATTAGATTGTCGATGACTGCACCGGAAGTGAAATTTTCTCTCTCATGTATGGTTTCTCTGGCTATAATCAAATTAACATTGCTCCTGAGGATCAACATAAGACTTCTTTTATTTGTCCTTGGGGTACTTTCACCTATCGGAAACTCCCTTTTGGACTTAATAATGCAGGCACAACTTTTCAAAGAGCTATGTCTTATGCTTTTCATGATATCAAGCATTTCGTTCAACCCTATTTGGACGATTTACTTTCTCATTCTATGCACAGAGTCGATCACCCAACCCACCTCCAAGCCATCTTCGTTCGCTGTCGATTCTACCGGATACGTTTAAATCCTCATAAGTGCGTTTTCTGTGTGGAATCTGGCCATCTTCTAGGTTTTATCGTTTTGCGTCAAGGGATCCGGGTGGATCCTTTGAAGGTTGAGGCGATCCTTAATCTCCCTCCTCCTTCTACACTACTCCAGTTGCAAAGTTTGCAGGGGAAAGAAAACTTTCTTCATCGTTTTATCCAAAATTACGTCGAGATCACTCATGGTTTTACACGACTACTAAAGAAATATTTAGAGTTCATCTAGGATACCATTACCAACAATGCTTTTGAAGCTTTGAAGTTGTCCCTCACGTGAGCTCCGCTTCTCTTACCTCTCGATTACAGTCGCGATTATTTCCTTTATCTTGCTGCCTCGGAGTACACTATTGGCATGGTTCTCGTCCAAGAGGATGATGCGCAATGAACATGTTATTTACTACTTGAGTCGAAGTCTCACACCAACTGAAATCAAGTATCAACATGTCGAAAAACAGGCCTTAGCTGCCGTTCAAGCCGTCCAATGCTTCCGGCACTATATCCTCTCATGCAAGACTACGGTGATTTCTCATTGCAACCCTATGCAACATATTTTGACACGTCAATTGCTAGGGGGAAAATACTCCAAATGGATTGTCATACTCCAGGAGTTTGACTTGGAATTCGACCGCACCAAGTCCAAGAAATCCTTAGTTTTTACTGAGTTGATATGCGATTTTCCTCACTCTGCAATGGAAAATGTAGCAGTAGATTCATTACCTGATGAATCTCTTTTCCTTATTAGCACTAATAATCTTTGGTATGGGGATATCATTATATATCTTCAAACCCATACTTTCTGACCTACTTTGTCTAGTACTGAACGACGTCGCATATGCTATCAAGCTCGTCAATACATTATCCTCGGGGATACTCTTTACCGTCGGGGAATTGATTCTGTTTTTTGACGTTGTCTAATGTTTGATGAAGCCAAGAAAGCTCTAAATGACTGCCATTCCGGAGCATGTGGTGGTCATATGTCTAGGTATGCTACTGCCCAAAAAATTTTACGCACTAGGTATTTTTGGCCTTCTTTGTTTAATGACTACATTATTGTCGTTCAAAAATGCCACACCTACCAGACCTACAATCAGAAAATTCGGTCACATCCTGCTCCTCTTCATCCTGTGGTCTCAGTTGGTCCTTTTGTTAAATGGGGCATCGATTTAATGACATGTCACCCTCACTCGGCCGGGGGGCATGGTTACATCATTGTAGCCATTGATTACTTTACAAAATGGGCCGAGGCGATGCTGACATTCGACAATACTAGAAAGACTGCAGTCTTGTTTCTTTTTAACCACGTCATAGCTCATTTTGGTGTTCCCCAAGATATCATCACTAATCACAGTAGCCACTTTAGGAATTTTATGATGTCTGAACTTATGGAAAAGTTGGGTCTTCACCATGATAACTCAACGCCCTATTATCCACAAGCTAATGGTCAAGTCGAAGCGATTAACAAAGTTCTCATAACTATGCTTCGATGAATGATAGGGATTCATAAAACAAGTTGGCACACAATGTTTTTTTCGGCATTGTGGGCGTACCGGACATCCGTCAAGTCCTCTACTGGGTTTACGCCTTTTCGGTTAGTCTATGGTGTGGAAGCCATTCTTCCTATAGAATGAGAGATACCTTCTCTAAAGCTAGATGTTGAACTCCTACCCAACACTTTTGCTGAAGAAGAACATCTATTGTATCTTATGCGATTAGACAAAACTTGACGTGACGCCACTCTAGTAATAGAAGCCCAAAAAAAACGTGTCAAGGCCCAATACAACAAGCATGTCAAGCCTCGCATTTTCTCCAAAGGTGATCTTGTTCTTCTCCATGAACAGGATCGAGATGTGTTAGGAGTTGGGAAATTCGAACCCATGTGGTGAGGTCCTTATATTATTCACCGAATTTTGGAAAAAGGAGCGTATGAGTTGGTAGATTACGACGGTATCCCTTTGAGTGAACCCAGAAATGGGTTGAACTTGAAGAAGTACTATGCATAAATCATCTGTGCACAAGTACTTGTATTTTAATGTATCATACTTTGTGTGTGTTACTATAGCTTTCTTTTGTCGTTATCTGGTCTCTACCCTTATGTGACGTTGTGTTTGATTTTCAGATGTCGGAGCCTTCGCTACCCTATATTGTCTTCACTAATGGTGCTAGCCATAGTACTCGGAACCTTGCTTCCGCAGCGTGGGAAATCTATGCCCCAACAAATGAACTTGTATCTTTACGAGGTGTGTGCCTCGGCCGTGTGACCAACAACATTGTAGAGCATAGCACCATTATTGAATTATTGGTTGATGCTATCTCGCTTGGAATTCGTCATTTGGTTGTGCGACTTGAATCGCAGCTTGTAGTACTACAGTTAAGTAATATCTACTCTATTCGAAGTCCTACTTTGTTACGGGTGTATTTGCAAATTCGCCTCTTGGAACGTTATTTTGATCACATTGAATATCAACATATTCCTAGATGTTTAAATACATTAAGAGATGAATTGGCTAATTATGTATTAGACAGACATTTGAATCATTTATAAATCAAACACATCAAAATTCACACAATATAAGTAAATCGTTAGAAGTCGTCTGTATATATAACGATCAAAAGAGTTTTTTACAAAAATTTTGTCCGAAGACCAAAATGTCAAAATTTGAAGCTCATAGCTTCTACAAAGTGACGCCATGGATGACGTTCATGGTTACACACGACTGCCCTAGCAACCCTACAGAGCAGTCGACTCATAGATGTTGATACCCCTACAGTATGACGTTGATTGTGTCGTGGAACCTCTTCTAGAGTCATATCTGGAATGTCTGCAGTCAGGCCCTCTAGATTTTGTTCCACCACTTGATAATCCTCTGAAAACTATGGTGCTCCCGCTACCTCTCCTCGTCACTAGATAGGAGAAGTACTAGGAGGTCTGTAAGGTCCAACATCTGTGTTATCAACAAATAATTTTGTATTAGTCTTTGGACGAACGTGTAAAAAAAAAACATTTGAATATGATAAAAATTCACAAAAACATTTGAAAAAAAAAAAAAGTGTGTACTTCTTACCAAGGTCCCCCCCACTGAGCATCCTCTGGAAATACCAAATCTGGATCTCCTCGGAAATCCATCCCAGCATAAGCATAGTCATCAACCATCAACATTTGTGGTTGAAGCCAGTTAAAGAAAGTATCATCACATTTGATGATCGATCCTGCTACGTGCTGGGCCATGAGCCGACAGCATTTCGGCATCCACGGATCCCTGGGAGACGGTAAATTCCACTCCACCTATAGCCTTAGTAATGGGACCCGCTCAAGGAATAAGGATACCAGCAAAGATCCGTACCCAAATTTCTTCAGGTGACCTCGCCTACATTTGATCAATTGCTTTTTTATACTGCAAAGCACAACATCTTCCCAGTTGAACACTCGAGGCTCAGTACACTCAATAACATACTGGAAGTAACTCTATAATGCCATGTGAGGAGCAGAACTCCCAGCCATCCGAGCTATAGTTAAAATGATAGTATGGAGGGTCAAGTCTCGTACCCCCCAGATAGCTACTTTTCCTTTCTTTCTCTCAGCCTCGGGAATGCAGTGTAAATTGCAGTATTCACTCATCTTTAGCCCACCACCTCTACTACCTATCAAGCTCACATAGTACCCCCTCCATGACAAACCAGTCAAAAAGTAAATGTCCTCAATGTCTAAGGACAGTGTGTGGACCCCCACATGAAACACCTACTGATCAGGGTCCCACATACGCACCAGGTACTCTAATAGTCTCACTTGGGCCCTCATGCCCGGGATGCGAAAGTACTTCAAGAGACCACAGTCTCTCAAAGCAGCTATGGTAGGTGGATGATTTTCGACCATTGCATTATCCTCTTCATGTTCCCTTTCGCGCCACTCAAGCACCATGTTGATGGCCTATTATATGCATAAGGAACACAATAAGAGGATTAAAAACTTTTTTCATTCTTTGGATCTTTTTAATTGGGTAAAAATTTAAAAAAAAATTGGGATTTGCGGTTCTCGCAGGTGCCTTGTGTGTATAGTGCAAGAACCTCATAGGTGGCCTTAGGTTCACCTGCGAGAATGCATCATTCTCACAGGCCCCGTATAGCCTACCTGCGAGAATGGCAACACGCATGTAGGGCTTGGAAAATCAACTTAAAACTGAAAATTTAACCAATGAAATTACAAAATTAAACCATGAAAGTGTTAAGGATGAAGAGCCTACCTAATTATCACATACAACTCACTGAATAGTCTCTCATAGCACCCGCAATCTGACGCCGAACTTGGAGGGTAAAAGAGGGGTTTTTTGAGCTCAATAATGGAAATGTAAAAATGGTGTGGTAAAAAGAGTATTTACTTTTACTATATCATTTTGGTTTTTTATGATTATTTATTGATTAAATCCTAATCCCTAATGTCATGTTGAGTGTAATTCTTGCAGGCATGATGACTTTGATGATTAAATACAGGGCTACAGACATGTTTTTCTTTGTTATCGCGTGTTTTTGATTGTTTTTTACTGTTTTTATATAAAAACCTCAAGCATGGTCTTTGTCCGTTCTTGCGCTCATAAATACATGAGAACGCGATCGAGCATACTTTTATCACTTTTTCGGGCTCAACAAGGTTATACGAAAAAGGAACCCCCCTGGAGTCCTCTTTAAGCTCTTTTTAGACTCTCTAAACATGAAAAGATCGTCGAGTGACCTTGCTATTTTCACGCTCAATAAAGTATTTGAAGTAAGCATCTGGTGAGCGATAATTTATCTCTTTTTTGGTCTCATTCAGATTATTTTACGAAAAAGGAACTGAGAGAGTTCTATTTTAAGTGTTTTTCCAAACTCTGTAATCTTGAAAAACCTTCGAGTTTTCTATCTCTGGACTCATTAAACAAACATTGACAGACCCGTAATGGGACCGAACCACTCCTTCTTAGGGTTCGTTAAACATACTCCGAGGGACTCATCCGAAGGATGAGCTTACATCAACAAGCATATGTTATCCTCCTCAAGCTTGCATAAAAATAAGGAGGTACTCGCCAGAAATGGTGGGGGAAAATTTGGGAAAAGGATATGTTTTCATCTTCGTATTGATTGGCAGTAAGTGTCACTCTTGAACATGACACCCCCTATTCATCATTTGAAGCCGGTTTGGAAAATCTATTTGTCTCTCATTCGATGGATTACAAGGTCATTTCCTGTGTCGTCTTTGAGTCAATACTGCCAAATCATTGGTTGTGTCGTTCATATGTTCAAGAGAAGTCTGTCTGAAACCTATATTGCGTAGGACATCTGCAGTTATCCATTCTCTCTGTGTCGTCCTTCTCTGTGTCCAGTCCAATTCACATCATACTCTATTTCACCTTCAAAATTTGTTACTCATTTCATGTCATTGATGGGGGATACATCAAGACCCTCCTGTGATGAGTTTTGTTCCATCGACTTCAGCTCATTATCCGGAATCAAGACTTAGAAATTATTTGGTACCTTGGAGCTTGCATGCCTTAATGGAAAGTTTCCTCGCTTTCGACAGTGGGTTTACATCATTGACCCCTAATCGAAAGATTGTATCAGATGTTCGACTTCAACTCATTTATTCACACTCGATGGATTTTACTATGGTACCTTGGGAGTCATTGACATCAATGGTGATTTCCCTCGCACTTGTTAACGGTTTCATTAATGACCGGTAATCAAGTGGTTTCTACCATGTTCGACTTCAACACATGTAATCACATGGTTAGATTCGTACTTTGGGCGATGAGATTGAAGACCATGGATATCATCTTTGTGATCCAGGTTGTGATAGAGTATGTATAATTTGTGACACATAGATCCACTGTGTATGTCTCGTGGCTACGTCGTCTTGATTTGAAATTTCTCGCATAGATCCACAGTGTATTCCGGTGGCTATGCTATATTTTGACGGCATGGATCCACAGTGTATGATTGGTGGCCATGACCCATGTCTATAATGTTATCATTCTATGATCTGAGTATGGGAATACCTACCTCAGAATTGATATATATGATATTCTGCAGATGCTTGGTTATTCACAAGTTTCTGATTAGGTGTGCTCCTGGTTCCCGACACATACATGCAGCTTACAAAGTCTATCGACTGACAATGCTTCCAACCTCATACTTTGGGGGGCATTCTGTTACCCATGATTTTGTTCATCATGATGATGTATTGATGATGGTGTACTCAGGCTCTTCATAAGAACTTTCTCCTGAGAAAAAGTTATTTTCATCTCTTCCAAGAAACTCATTTTTGAAGATTGTTCGCAGGATGCTAGTATATTTGCCTATGAGAATGCATGATTCTCGCAGATTGCCTTAAGACAGAGTGCGATAAGTTCGCACTGTGTTGAACTGCTAGGGTGCGAACTCTTTCTAAAGCAAGTAAAAAGATGAATTCTCGATGCTTCTAGAAGGGAATCTTCTAGAAGGATGAGATGGCATTCGAATGGTTATCCTAGTATTGGATTCCCTGATATTTTGGGATCATTCTTATCCAAGTAACTAATTTATTCTCTCCTATATATTGAGTGAATTCTTATGGAAAAGATTAAGCAAGATTCATTGGAGAATTAGTGAAAGAATTGTGTGAAGGACTCAACATTGAACAACAACTTGAAGACTCTAGCAGGTCTATCAAGAGGATTTGATCTTCTTCATGCAAGGATTGAGCAAGTGTGTGTGTCGGAGCCAAGGGCCATTGAAAGGAAGTTTGCAAAATCAAGGCTCAGGTTGTAATCTTTACTTTCCATCAATATGATACAGTAGCATGTCCCTTTCCCATAAAGCTAATTCCACTTTATTGTATAATTCCTTGATCATATACATAGATTTACTGTTGAATAGATTGTGCTTTCTTCACTTTAGTTGGTTTGTGTTGTCTTGGTCTTGGCTGCACGAGAGCACTGGAGTGAAGCGGGAGAAACAAAGACCATAGGAAGCGAGAATAAGGTATGTTTTTTGTTCTTTCCTCCTATTTAATTCAATGGTCAAAATCTAGGGAAAGAGTCATGTTCTGTCTTGCTTTGTTCTAGATCCAGGTGGATCTAGAGAGATCGGTTAGTGTCTGCACCTACAGATTTATCCAATAATAGTGGGAGCTTGCACTAGGGTGTAATTCCATTAAGAAGGTTGTCAACGTAACTTTTCCACCCTATTCCAGCCCCTTCTTGTCTCGTCGTTGTGACATTGGATTTCATCACCAACTAGTGACTTCAGAATTAGAATGTCTTGTTTGCTTGGTTTTTCTTCCTAGATTTTTATTGGAGCATGATGTTTGTTCACCCAAGTTGACCATAGAATTTCCTTCGTAAGTTTCTAACTTGATCACAATTGACCCTCCACGTCGTTCACGTAGAATGAAAGGCTTACCCCCAGAAAATATAGAAATTTCTCAACCCTTGCCTACCAACTCACCAGAGGGCTCTCCTCAACAGAGTGATGTCCAAAACGTTGCCACTCCACAAGTGGAAAGAACTAAATCTCTATAACGGTTCTGGATTACCAATTCTCGAGAGGACTTTTGGATTCACCCTGACTCCGAGAGACGTATTGTTTGAGTGAATTCTTTCAGAGATCTAGTTGTTCAGTCTTCTGGGTCACCAATCAGACCTTTCATAGGACTTGAGGGTCAAGATCCTTCTTGGACTACTAGCATTTTTAGATGAGATCTCTTTGGCTCAGGAGCAGGCATTGATATCACTGTCGCACGTGAGCTGCCCAAAACATCTGATCCAAACACAGTACCTTTTACTACTGCTTATTATTTTCCTGGTACAGAAGCTCCGCGAGATGACCACATCTTGACTCTCCCTCTACAAATGGTCCATTACATAGATACTATGAGTCCTCACACTAGGATTACCGCAATTATCCAAGCCCCCATTGGCACGTCGCTTTTTCCTAGAGGCACCCCAACACTTCCACCCAGATATCATGTGTTGAATGCTTCTATTCCTGCGCCTACGCAAATCACATCTGGAACTCCTGGTGGTCCCATTCTTTCTGAGAACCATCTTCCAAGTTTCATTACGACACTTCCTCCCCCCCTTTTCAGAGGACCTCCTCCATCCTCTATTGGAGGCATTGATCCTAGTGTCACCATCCCATCTTTCACACCTAGTTACCAGATTCCTATTGGTGGACAATTTCACAAAGGAGGCCAAACTCAACCCCCCCTTACAGGAAAAATCGCAATTGGGACACAACCCCTGATTGGAGGGAAACCGCCACCGACCAGACCCTATGGAAAAAAAATACCTCCATCCTTAGCCCAGTATTGGAATCATCTTATACAACATAATCCTCCATCGACTAGGGGGCAACAACCTCAAACTAACTTAGTCATGCCCCCTAGTACAAGCCAACCATATTCAGGCATGTCTAATCCTATTTGGGGCTCGAACACTCAACCCCACACCCCAGTTCAAGGGTACAACCCTATGAGTTACTTGCCTCCACACCAACAACCGAATATACCCGGATCCTTGCATTATATGCAGACTGCTTATGGTCCCACTGGTTTTCCGACGAGACACCCTCCCCAAAGTCACCAGCACCTACATGTGAATAGACAATTACCTTTATTATCCACCCTGGACCGCCTAGATCTATCGAGGATTTTAAATGATCTGATCCATCACTCTCCTCAATGGCCCACGATACTGGCCAAACTACCATCCAACATCCCTAAATTCGATGGTAAACTGGGAGAGGACTCGGACAATCATGCAATGAATTTTCACCTTTGGTGCTCATCCAAATCCTTGATGGATGACTCTATTCATTTACACCTTTTACAGCGAACCCTCATGGGTTCTGCCGCAAAGTGGCATATAGAATTACCACGAGGTTTCCTTGTCGAATTAAACACCCTCACTATGGCTTTCCTCACCCACTACCAGTTACCAATCCACTATGAAACATGGACCGAGATTTTGAATTATTTCAAACAAACCAAAGTCACTCATATCTCTGATCACATTCATGAGTGGCGACGGAGACGATGTCTCATCAAACTCGAACTTCCCGATCAGTTGTTGGTAGAGTGGTTCAAAAAATCATTCGTGAATGACATCGTTCGTGACATCGCCATGGGTGGAGTTGTCACAGAAGAACATGCCATTAGTCGTGCTCAATACCTTGACCTCATTTACTCACAAATGGGTACTCTTTACGACTTATTACCTGATGCACCTCGTCCTTCTACTTCCTCCACTTCAACTACTCCAGCTACTTCTCATGTAGCCAATGGTGTGATTGGCACTTTCCATGCCCAACCTCATTCCATCCAAATCTCTAGCAACAACCCCAAACCCATTTCTTCTAATTTTCAAAATGCTCCATCTCCTACCCCTCCCACCACCAAGACTTCTGAGGTAAATGTTGTTCAATCTACCCTTGCCAGTAAAAACAAATCCAGGAAGGGAAAGGATAAGAATAAGGAGGACAAAAATAATTCACAAGAAGAGAGAACCAAAACACCACCTATTGACAATAGAGATAAGCGCAAACCCCGATACCCTTGTATTATCTGTGGTGATGATCACTACACTAAGGATTTTCCAGGACGAGACGAGGTTACTAAGTTCCTTCAAGGAACCATGAAACCCCCCACTCTGGCCATTTTGTCACAACCCTTCCCGTCTCAACAACAGGCCCAATTGGTCATTCAAGACCAACCTACCCCCTCCAATACATCCTATGTCTTAATGTGTACAGGAGATTCAAAGAAAAATGACCTCACACTTACCACTCAAGCCAAAGATTATTCTTCCTCCAAAGAGAAGGTTGATGTGATACCTCCTTCGTTGGTCAAACCATCTCCCATGACTCCACCTACCAATGGTCCTCTTCATCTCGAATGACCAAGATTTGATATAGTTCTTCGCCCTCCTCCTAAGGGTGTTGTTCTAAAATCGACTTTCAATACCCATGCACGTGTTGTCCAGAACTACAGTATTGTCGAAAATCTGGCCCAAGCACCATCCACGATGTTAGCCCTTGAAGTCCTCTAGAGTTATCCTATACAATGGAAGGCACTGTTGAAAGATATTGGTGGAATTGACCCTACAAATATGAATTTAATAATTTTTTACTTGGAAGATCACATTCCAAGGTTACCCCCTCAACTCACATTCCAAATACAAGTTATTGTCTCCGACAAAAACATTTGTAGAACAGTTATCGACGAGGGTGCCTCGATGTGTGTCATGTCTATTACCTGCTGGAAAGCCATCAGATCTCCTCCTTTGATTGAATCCCACAACACACTCAAAGCCTTTAATGGCTCTTGTTTTAATCCTTACGGTGTCCTCCATTTGTTGTCGATTACGTTAGAAGGCAAAATGGTCTAACTTGAAGTGGAGGTCTTTGACGCTCCTTTCAATTACAACCTTCTACTTGGTCGTAGCTAGATTGATTCCATGTGTGCAATTGTGTCGACTCTTTTCCATGTCATGTGTTTCCCACATCAAGGAAAGGTAATTACCGTCAACCAATTAACCTTCTTTAACTTGGATTCCTGTACCGACAACATACCGTTCATTGCCAACCCCCCCCCCGGATATGAGAACGTTGGTGTGGGTCTTCTTAATAAATCCTCATTAATGGATACCTTCCCCATCCCACCACCCGTTGTTCCACATCCGTCTGTCGCCTCGATCAACATGGTTTCCACCTCTATTCATGGAACCCTTGCATCTCATGACCCATGGATGGTACCCAACATGGGTGATCATCTTCGTTATGGAGACAAAATGCCTTTGAGTCCAATCGAATCCGCTTATCAAGCCATTGAATCAACAACCCCTGCTACCCCCTCTCTTGGTGATTTATCTCCAAATCCTTTCCTCAGCATTTTTCCCACAGACAAGATGATTATGTCTGTTATGTCCATGGAAGACACCCCTTGGGATAATGGACATCATCGTTCCATCCTCTTCCTGGAACAACACACCATCAAGGGTTACCAATGGATCTTGACCCCGTCGACCGTTGTTGTCATTTCTACCATTCCTGAGGCTACACATGATGTTTTTTATGAAGGGAACTTAAGTAATATCTCACCCACCATCCCCCTCGACATATCCATAAAACCTGGAATTGTCGAAAATGTGCATATCGGAGCTTCGTGTTCCCCTGATGAAATTGTCACCTACAAGTTGCTTTTCAAATAATTTTGTGATGTATTGGCCTGGAGCTATGAATAAATGTCAGGTATTGACCCTAACATTGTGATACATGAGATTAAGACATACCTCGATGCTAAACCCGTCCGGCAACGACTATGTCTAGTCCACCCGCGTAAAGCAGCCGCTATCAAGCTTGAAGTTGAGAAACTTCTCAAAGCTGACTTTATTTACCCGGTGGCTCTTAGTGACTGGGTTCCCAATCTTGTCCCAATCGACAAGAAACAAGGCACAATCCACATGTGCATTGATTATAGGGATATTAACAAAGCATGTCCTAAAGACAACTTTCCTACCCCCTTCGTCGACCAGATCGTCGACGATTGTGCCAGAAGTGAAATCTTCTCTCTAATGGATGGTTTCTCAGGATATAATCAAATCAATATCGTTTCCGCGAACCAACACAAAACCGTTTTTATTTGTCATTCGGGCACTTTTTCCTATGAGAAACTTCCTTTCAGTTTAAAAAACGTTGGTGCAACTTTTCAGTGCTCTATGTCTTACACCTTCCATGATATCAAGCACATCATGTAGCCATAACTATATGACTTACCTGCTCATTCCATGCACCATGTTTATCATCCAATACACCTCCAAGCCATTTTCCTTCAATGTCGGTTTTACCATATACGCTTGAATCCTCACAAATGTGTTTTCTGCGTAGAATCTGGTTGACTTCTAGGATTTATTGTTTCACGTCAAGGGATATGGGTAGATCCTTTGAAGGTTGAATTGATTCTCAATATCCCTCCTCCATCCTCACTTCGCCATTTACAAAGTTTGCAAGGGAAGGAAAACTTTCTTCGTCGTTTCATCCCGAACTATGTCGAGCTAACTCTTGGATTTACGCGACTTCTCAAGAAAGGGTCTAAGTTCATATGGGATACCACTGCCAACAAATATTTTGAAGCTTTGAAACTATCTCTGACATGTACCCCACTTCTCTTCCCACCTGAATACAGTCATGATTATTTCCTCTACCTTGCAGCCTCGGACTACACCATCGCTATGGTTCTCATCCAGGAGGATGATTCTCATGATGAACATGTCATCTATTACTTGAGTTGAAGTCTTATGCCTACTGAAACCAAGTATTTACATGTTGAAAAACTGGTCTTGGCAGTCGTCCAATAATTTCAACGTTTCTAACATTATATCCTCTCTCGCAAGACTGCGGTAATTTCTAACTACAACCCTATGCAACACATTCTTACACGTCAACTTCTAGGGGGAAAATACTCCAAATGGATCGTGATACTCCAGGAGTTTGACTTAGAATTCGAACACACTAAGTCCAAGAAATCCTTAGTGTTTGTCGAGTTGATATGCGACTTTCCCTACTTTTAGACGGAAAATGTGGCAGCCGATTCATTACCTGATGAATCCCTTTTCCTGATTAGTTCCGATGATCTTTGGTACGGAGATATTATCATATATCTCCAAACCCAGAATTTCCAGCCCAATTTTTCTAGTACTGACCACTGTCGAATACGCTACCAAGCCCATCAGTATATTATCCTCGATGATACTCTTTATTGTCGTGGGATTGACTTTGTTTTTTGACGCTGCCTCATGTTTGACGAAGCTAAGAAATCCCTAAATGACTGCCATTCTAGAGCCTGTGGAGGTCATATGTTTGGGTATGCTACTTCCCAGAAGATCTTGCGAGAAGGATATTTTTGGCCTTCTTTATTTAACGATTGTATAATTGTCATCCAAAAATGCCACACATGCCAGACCTACAACAATAAAATACGGTCACACGTTTATCCTCTTCACCCTGTGGTCTACATTGGTCCTTTTGAAAAATGGGGTATCGATTTCATGACATGTGACCCTCACTCGGCTGGGAGGCATGGATACATTATTGTAGCCGTATATTATTTTACGAAATGGTTCGGGGTGATGCCAACATTTGACAACACCGGCAAGACTGTAGCATTATTCATATTCAATCAAATCATAGCTCATTTTGGTGTTCCTCAGGCTATCGTCATTGATCACGGTAGCCACTTTAGAAACTTCATGATGTCCGAATTCACTGAAAAGTTGGGTCTTCGCCATGAAAACTCAACACCCTATTACCCTCAAGCCAATGGCCAAGTCAAAGCAATTAACAAAGTCCTCATTACCATGCTTCGACGAATGATAGGGATTCACAAAATGTGTTGGCACACGATGTTATTTTCAGCATTGTGGGCTTACCGGACATCCGTTAAGTCTGCTACTAGGTTTACACCATTCCAGTTAGTCTATGGTCTAGAAGCCATCCTACCAATTGAATGTGAGATACCCTCCCTAAAACTAGATATCGAACTCCTCCCAAACACTTCTGTCGAAGAAGAATGTTTGTTGTATCTCATGCGATTAGACAAAACTCGTCGCGACGCCACGCTATTCATATAATCCCAGAAGAAATGCATCAAAGCCCAATATGACAAACATGTCAAGCCTCGCATTTTTTTTGAAGGTGATCTGGTTCTCCTTTATGAACAAGATCGAGATATGATAGGAGCAGGAAAATT
The DNA here is from genome assembly GCA_032191745.1 of Picea mariana. Classification (NCBI taxonomy): domain Eukaryota; kingdom Viridiplantae; phylum Streptophyta; class Pinopsida; order Pinales; family Pinaceae; genus Picea; species Picea mariana. Next base: position 110,999 of record JASDQU010735375.1, read on the forward strand.
CAAAGCTATGTGGCGAGGTCCTTATATCATTCGACAAGTTTTGGAGAAAGAAGCTTACGAGTTAGTGGAATACGATGGTATCCCTTTGAGTGAACCCAGAAATGGGTTGTACTTAAATAAGTACTATGCCTAAGATCACATGTGCATGAGTGCTTGTATTTTATTGTACCATAATTTTTGTTTGTTACTGTAGTATGCATTTTTTCATTATTTAGTCTCTACCCTCGACCGCTTATATTACATTGTGCTTGGTTTCCAAATGTTGGAGTCGTCGCTACCCCACATTGGATTTACTGATGGCGCTAGCTGCAGTACTCAGAACCTTTCTTCTGTTGCCTGGGAAATTTACGCCCCTACAAATGAACTTATCACTCTACGAGGTGTGTGTCTCGGCCGTGCGACCAACAATATTGCAGAATATAGCACTATCATCAAATTGTTGATTGATGTTATTTCACTCGATATCCACCACCTGGTTGTACGACTTGATTCGCAACTAGTAGTACTACTGCTAAGTAATGTCTATGCTATTTGAAGTCTTACTTTATTACAGGTATATTTACGAATTCGCCTCTTGGAACATTATTTTGATTATATTGAGTATCAGCACATTCCTAGATGCGTAAATACATTGACTGATGCATTAGCTAACTATGTATTAGACAGACATTTGGGCCATTTATAAACCAATCACATCACATGTATCACACAACACAAGATAAGCCGGTAGAAGCCATATATATGTATATAACAATCAAAAGTTTTTACAAAAAGTTTTTTTCCAAGGACCAAAATCTCAAAATGTGAAGCTCATAGCTTCTACAAAATAACATCATGGGTGATGTTCATGATAACACACAACTACCCGGGCCACCCTATGAAGTAGTCGACTAATAAAATCTGACATGCCTACAGTATGGTGCTAATAACGTCTAGGGATCTTCCTAATATTCATATATGGGATGTCAACGGTCAACCCCTCCAAGTTCTACTCCACTGCCTCATAGTCTTCGGCATCCCATCATGCCATTGGAGCCACCTCTCCTCGTCATTGAATAGGAGACGTTCCTAGAGGTCGATATGGCCCCACATCTGTGTCATCAAAAAAAGATTTTTTGATTAGTCCTTGGACAAACATAAAAACATTTTATATGATAAAACTTGCAAAAACATTTAAAAAGAACAAAATGTGTACTTCTTACATACGTCACCCCACTGAGCATCCTCAGGCAGGGCCAAATCCGAATCCCCTCGAAAATCCAAACCAACATATGCATAGTCGTCAATCATCAACATCTGGGGCCTTAACTAGTCGAAAAATGAATCATTGTACTTGATTATAGGCCTAGCTACATGACGAGCCATGAGGGTGAACCACCTCAACATCCTCGGATCCTGTGGGGCTGGTAAACCCAGTCAACCTGTAATCACAGCGGTGGAACCCTCTCGAGGAAGAAGGATGCCAAAAGTGATATGTACCCAAACTACTTCAAGTTTCCCCTTTTTCACTTCGTCAGTTGCCTCTTCATACTATGGAGAACTACATCTGACTAGTTAAAGACCCAGGGCTCTATGGACTCTATGGCGTATTGGAAGTAACTCTGGAGAGACATGTGTGGAGTTCTGCTCCCAACCATGCGTGCTATAGTGAACAATATGGCTCGCAGGGTCAATTTTTTGACCCCCCAAATAGCAACCTTGCCCTTGCTTCTTTCTGCCTCAGGTACACAATACTAGCGACAATACTCACTCATAGGGAGTCTTCCACCTTGACCACTGGTCAAACTAGCATGGTATCCACGTCGTGATAATCTCGTTAAAAAATAGGTATCCTTGATATCTAAGGTTAGCGTGTGGACTCCCATGTGAAACAATTGTTGGTCCACGTCCCACATATGAACCAGGTATTCCAACAATCTGAGTTGGGCCCTCATGCCTGGAATTCTAAAGAATTTCAAGAGCCCACAGTCCTAGAGGACAGTGACAGTACTCGAGTCATTCCCGATAATGGAATCCTCCTCCTCACGTTCTCTTTCTCGCCACTCCAGCATTGTAATGATCAAACACCTACACAAGAGCCAGGAGAGAAAGGTCAACAACTTTTTCAAAACTTGGCACATTTTTTATTGAGCAAAAAATCAAATTTAAATTTCATTTTTCGGCAATCGCAGGCACCCCTTTAGCATAGCCTGATATTCTTGTAGGTTCCCTTAAGGCCGCCTGCGATAATCCTAGATTCTCGCAGGTCCTACATGGCCAGCCTACGAGAACACTTGGGTGCAAGTTATGGCCCTAAAATGAACCTAAAACTTTACAAATTTCCAATGAAAACTAAACATAAACCATGGAAAAGGTAGAAGATCAAGAGCTTACCTCGTTGGTGGAGACGATTCACCAGATGGTCGCTTTTGGCTCCCGCGATCGAGCAACGAAATTTGGCGGAAAATGATGTGTATTGGGCAAAGTTCTTGGCAAAATCACAATGAAAATGGTAAAATCCCTTTTTACCCATATTTATTCACTTTTTACCATTTTTGTTGATTTTAATATTGTTTTGTCTATAAAACCTAATGCCTAATAGTCCTATGAGTGTGAAATTTTTCAAATATAGCAACTTTGAAGTCCACACGAAGGAGTACGAATGTTTTTTCTTTTTGTCGAATGTACGACTGCTTTTTAGGGTTTTTAGAAAAACCTCGAGCTTAGTCTTCATTCATTCTCGTGCTCAAAAATACATGAGAACATAACCAAGTATACTTTTCTCATCTTTTTGTACTCATCATGGTCACATGAAAATGAAAAACACAAAGGAGTATCCTTTAATCTCTTTTCATACTCCATGAAAATGAAAAGAAGGCCGAGCGACCTTGTTCCGTTCATGTTCGTAAAAGTATCTAAACGAAAGGTTCGATGGGTGATAGTTTATCACTTTTTCGGTCCTGTCAAACTATTTTATGAAAAAGGAACTAAGCGAGTTCTCTTTAAGTGTTTTTCAGACTCTCAAAACATGAAAACCCCCTGAGTTTTCTATCTCTGGACTCGTTAAACAAACATCGAAAGACCCACAACATGACCGAGCCACCCCTTCTAGGGTTCATTAAATATACTCTAAGGGACTCATCCAAAGGATGAGCTTACATCAACAAGCATATGTTATCCTCCTCAAGCTTGCATAAAAATAAAGAGGTACTCGCCATAAATGGTGGGGGGAATTTTAGGAAAGGGATGTGTTTTCATATTCATATCAATGGAAGTAAGCGTCTCTCTTGAACATGACACCCCCTATTCGTCATTTGAAGCCGGTTTGGGAAATCCATTTGTCTCTCATTCGACTTGCTACAAGGTCATATCCTGGGTCGTCTTTGTGATAGTGCTGCCAATTCCTTGGTCGTGTCATTCATATTTTCAAGAGAAGTTCATCCACGCCCTCGATTGAGTCGACCATCCGCAGTTTTCCATTTTTATTATGTCGGCCTTCCCTGTGTCCATTTCAACCTATATTCATACTCTATTTCACCCTCAAAATATGTTACTTATTTCATGTCATTGATGGGGGATACATCAAGGCCCTCCTGTGACGAGTCTTGTTCTGTCGACTTCAACTCATTGTCTGGAAATGAGACTTGGAAATCATCTAGTACCTTAGAACCTGGATGCCTTAATGGTAGGTTTCTTCTCTTTCGACAGGGGTTCACATCATTGATCCTTGATCGAGAGATTCCACCGAATGCTCGACTTCAACTCATGTATTCGCATTCATTCGGATTGTACTTTGGTACCTTGGGAGTCATCGACATCAATGGTGATTTTCCTCGCTCTTGTTAACGGTTTTCATCAATGACCGGTAATCAAGTGGTTTCTTCCATGTTCGACGACAACACATGTAATCGCATGGCTAGATTTGTAATTTTCAGTGATGGGATTGAAGACCCTGGGTCTCATCTTTTTGATCCAAACTACGATGGAGTATGTATAATTTGTGACAACACATAGATCCACTTTGTATGTCATGTGGCTATGTTGTCTAAATTCAAGTCTTTTCGCATAGATACACAATGTATTCCTGGTGGCTATGTAGCATTTCGACGACATGGATCCACGGTGTATAATTGGTTTCCATGACTTACCTTTATGATTTTATTCATTTGTGATATAAGTATGGGAATGCCTACCTCAGAATTGGTATTATGTTATGCAGATGCTTGGTTGTTTGCAGGTTTCCGATTAGGTGCACTCCTGGTTTCTGACACACACGCACAATTTACAAAGTATTTCAGCTATCACAAGTTCCAGCCTCATACTTTGGGGGGCATTCTGTTACACATGATTTTTGTCACTCTGGTGATGTCTCAATAGTGATGTAGTCAAGCTCCCAACAAAGACCTTTTGCCTGAGAAAAGTGCCTACTGTCTTCTTCCAAAAACATATTTTTAAGATTAGTTTGTAGGATGCCTATGGTATAGAGTGTGAGAATCCTTCATTCTCGCAGGCCACCCATACTTAGGGTGATAACTTCTTGCAGTCTACTCCATATATAGGGTGCAAATGTGTTTTTAAGCTTGGAAATGAGAAGAGGTCTCAAGGGTTCTAGAAGGGAATCTTCTAGAAAACGAGTTGGCATTCGCATGGTTGTCATTCTACTGACTTATCAAATTTGATGGGATCATCCTCATCCATGTAACCATCTCTCCTTCTCCTATATATTGAAAGGTTTCTCATGGAAAGGGTTAAGCAAGATTGAATGAAGAATTGGTGAAAGAATTGTGTGAAGAACCCTACTTGGACAGAAGCTTGATAACTCCATTTGGTCTATCAAGAGGTATTGGATCTTCTTCATACAAGTACTGAGCAAGTGTGTGTGTTGGAACCAAGGGTCACTAGAAGGAAGCTTGTGACATCAAGGTGATCAGGTTGTGTCTTCTACTTTCAATTAATATGATACAGCGGCATGTCCCTTTCCCATAAAGTCACTCTTACTTTATTGTGTAACTCCTTGATCATATGCATAAGTTGACATCGAATATACTTCACTATCTTCACTTTGGTTGGTTTGTGTTGTATTGGACTTGATTGCGCAAGAGCACCAGAGAGAAGCAGGAAAAACAAAGACCTAAAGAAGTGATATCAAGGTATGTCACTTATTCCTTCTCTTTAGTAGATTCAATGACTATAACTTAGGGAAAGAGTCATTTCCTGTCCTATTTTGTTCTAGATCCAGGTGGATCTAGAGAGATATGTTAGTGTTTGCACCTACCGATTTGTCCGATAACAGACCCCTCAACACAATTGGCACTAGAAGGAGGGCCTATGAATGAGTGGATAACAATATTTCTGATATAATATTTCACATAGTCTACAGATACAAAACATCCCACATGCATGGATAGTCATTCTCAAGACAATCCACACAAACTGAGTAGTTCTGAAATGAGTAACTCACCCCATCAAGATGAAGAACATCTATTCGCTAAAATTCCTTACGCTCTTCCTCACAGGGAGTTGAACAAGTTCAGAAAAATCACAAGAGGTTACGCCCGAATAATTGGATCATTACCCCTAGGTCTATTACTTCCTCATAGAAAAAAAGTAAGAAGACCAGTGGTTGACACCCCCGACCAAGTTTTTGTTCACACAATAGAAGATCGAATAGATTTCTCCCTCACCAAGATCGAACATCCCCTTCAGAGTAAAACGACGTGGAGGATAACAATGATCATAATGAAGAAAGGGGAAACCCAACTCAAAATAATCAACCTTGTTTGGACAGTGATTCTCTGGCAATCCCATGATGGGTACATAATCTCCCTCGAAATCCAAAAAAGTTACTACCCAAATTTGACCCTGAAACCTCAGGATTGCCTAAAGATCATATTAAAAAGTTCATACTAGCTTTTAGACTGATGAATGTCCAACATAAAGACATAGTATGCAGGATTTTTCCCTATACCTTCAATAATTCATCATCGACGTGGTATTTTAAATTTCCTGTAGGGTCCATAACTAGTTGGACGAAGTTTCAAAAAACATTTTTAGACAAATTTGCAGAAGAAACCAGTACAGGATATTTAATGGATGAACTTCTCACCGCCACCATGAGTTCAAAAGAAAAGGTTAAACACTTCAATCAATGATTTATCAATATCCTGAACAAATTTCAACCCAAATCTAAAGCCACTCAGGAGTTGCAAATTGAGGTATATGCTAATGCTCTCCCTACTTCTATTTCCATGTTTGTAAGAGGGCTTCCAATCATACTCTAGCTGAAAATTTTGAAGAAGCCAAAACAATTTAATTCCAAATGAAGGCATCTAAAGAGGGTTAGGTATCACTAGTTAAGAAGGAATCTCAACCTCCACCCATGAGAGGACTCTTGTTGACTACACCCCAGGAAAAAAAACAGAACAAGGTCCTAAAAATGGAAGTGGAGACATAAAAGACCTACAACGAATGATAAAGAAATTGTCAAATGAAATCGTAGACATGAAAATAAGTGTAGGGGAAGGAAACCAAGGCCAAAGGCCTGATAAACCCTTTTTTAAGAGAAACCCACCATTCAAATCAATTGAACCTCCCCTAGCCAAATTAAAAATCGACCTAGGTAAGGTAGCATTCGACTCTTTCTGTAACTATCATCAAGAGAAACATTCTGAAAGAGATTGTCCACAATGGGTTCATACCATGAAATTTATGGTGAATCAGTTCTTAGATGAAGTTTCCATTACTAAACAATCAAGTGGATAAACGGTGAATATTGTTGATCAAGAATAAGTTGACCCGCCAAAAGAAACAACCATGTTGATGTGGGATACTGACTTCCAATGCCTTATGATGATATATTTGAGGTTCAAGAACCACCCGCTAAGGTTTTGGCTGTGCAAATGTGAAGTAGGGGTCAACCGGTCTCAAATGACCTTATCATTGCCCAAACCTTGAGAGGAAAACAAACAACCGATCACCCAAAAACACCTTCCCCCCCCCAAATAAATCCCATAAACATCCACACACGGGAATCACCCAAGATAGACTACAACATAGTAGAAGACTTAAAAATATTGAAGGCTAATGTGTCAGTCATGAATGTGTGTATAATTCCCCAGCAAAAGGAATTTCTTCTACAAGCCTTGAAGTCAGTAGAAACCCCTATAAAAATCACTGACCAAAGGGAAAATCCAACTCCCACAGATCAAAAAAATAAACCAAATGTGAACGCTTTCTCTGTAGATAAAAAAGGAAGGCCTTTCATCCAACCTTTCTTTTAACATTTGAAGTCTTTAATAGAAACCTCCATAATTGTTTAGTTGACTCAATGGAATCCTCTAATGTTATGCCATTATCTATCTACAAGAAATTAAATGCAGTCCCGCTCAAAAGTGATAAACATGTTATACAACTAGACAAAACTTAGGTAAAATTTATTGGAGAACTCAAGGATGTCATGATCAGAATGGATACACACTCAAAATTTGTTCAATTGATTGAAATCATTATAGTGGATATACCAAAAGCTTATCTACTACTACTTAGTCGAGATTGGTCTGAAACGTTGAATGGATAATTTAGCATGGACTAAGATAAACTTTGGTTTCCATTAAAGGGACATGCAAACATGGTTAGGATCGATAGGGAAAGGTATCTCAAACATACTATCATCGATTTAGAAGCCTTCAACGAACCCTCGTCAACATATTTCTCCATGCTAGGAAACTACTCCTACGATTATCATTTCATCAATTTCTCCCCTCTCTCATCTAATGTTGCCTCTTACTCAAAACTTTGAAATGAATTTTCAAGTAAATATACTGGTGGCAGTGGAAGAAACCTTGTTCTGTCAAGAGCCTTTGTTGGAAACCATAGACAAAGTAGGTGGAGAGGAGGAAGTTAGTAGGCATGGAGAAGCTAATCATTTGTTCTAACAATTTTACTTTGATGGGTCTAAATCGCAAGAAGGGTCGGGAGCAGGATGTATCCTCATTGACCCAAAGGGGAAACACAACTTCTTGTCCTATAGATTAGAATTTGAATTCACTAATAATACTATTGAGTATGAATCTTTAGTGCAAGGAATAAAGAAATCCATAGAATTAAACATTAAAGAAATAAAAAATTTTGGGGACTCTGAAATTATCATTAGGCAGGTAAATAATATCATACATTGCAACTCTGTTAGGGTCCTAACCCGCACATAGGTAGATCAATATATTCAGATGTAATAAAGGTCAATATTAATAAGGCCTTTCAATAAAATAGAATAAAGAGGATGTAAGAAGACCTAATAGAAGCTTCTGCTTCTAGAAGGATCTTCCTCTAGATGTTTTTCTTGATAGAAATATTTAGTATAAATAAGGGTCGAGGGTATGAAAACCCTAGCTTGAAGATTATTGTAACAGAGCGCTGCTCGAATGGAGGTTGCCCCCTCGAAGAGGCCTGTGAACATTGCTTTCGGAATCAAAGTGCTATTTATGTTGTTGTTCTCATATCATTTATGTGTTATTGTGAAGATTATGCTGGTTATATTATTGTTATTCTGCCATTTCTAGCATTTCATTTCTGTTCTGTATACTTTTTGTATCTGGTATATTGCAAGTGTTATCAAAGCACTTTCCTTGGCAAAAACTGTGGGAATTATTTTTCCAGGGTAGAGACGTATTCCAGCGTCTTTAAGCCACAAAGATTTGTCGTTACGTGCATAAACCCGCAATTGAGGGATTCATACACGCAGGAAATAAAAGTGGTTCTTAAGCACACATCTGTTGGCCACCCTTGTGACCCCTATTGGTACCCCTTCAAGTGGTATCGCATCAGAAAACACCTGTGTACGGATTGGCCTAGATTTCCTGAAACCCTCTTTAGATAAACCTATCGGTCGCCAGACTGCTATAGTGCCACCGAGAACAGCACTCGGGAAGATACTCTCTAGTACCTAGGTAGTCGGGTAGTACGGCTAAGGGTACGGTCTATCCTCCTTAGTTAGTGCCCTGAGATATTGGGATGAGTACTTCTGTTGGACCCCACATGTATATCAGAGAGCTATAACACAGGGCAAACCCTTGTCTGTAGAACCCTTGAATACCTAACCCTTGGGGGACAGAAACATAAACAAATTAAAACAGACAAGATCTATTGTCGTGCAACTGTGTTTAGGTTGCCAAGTAAATACGCCTTTCTTTCTGATTAAGCATTTGGAGATTTCATCAACACATTATTCTTTAGAATGGAGTATAACTCTACAGGTGTAAAAAAAAAAAAAAAATATGGAAAAATTTTCACCATTATTTGAGACCTATTCCATTGGATTCATCTCTTCTCCCTCATCACATTCATCCATATCAAATTTTTAGCCAAATTTTTTACCCCAGCCGCCCCTTTTCAGTTCACCCATACTCATGGGCCATACCCGTAGCCATGACCTAGAAACTCACTTCAACACCTTGCAATCTAGTTTCCTCAAAACCCAAAAAGAAGTGAAACAACTCAGTGCTACTGTTGCCTTCATGGATTCATCCATCAATGCTACCATAAATACAACCATGCAGTCCTCAATGGAGGAATTCAAACAAGAACTAACCACCCAGCTTGAATCTGTCTTTGCCTCACTCTGCACCAAACTTAAGATCCCTATAGATGACCATTTCTCTGAAGCACCTACAATGAATGAAGGTGAACATTCCTCCCATTCCCATACCTTTCAATTCCATCACTTTCAATGTGACCTACGCCTTCCGCGGGTGGATGTGACCAAGTTTGATGGCTCAGACCCCACTAGTTGGGTAACCCAAATGGAACATTATTTCTCTTTATACAACATTACATATGACTTGGCCAAACTCCGGTATGGTTTTCTCCATCTAGATCATGAACGTTGGCAATGGTGGCAATGGAGAAAAACTTCTCGTTAAGGGTATATTGCTTGGACCCAATTTTTGACTGAGCTTTATGAACGCTTTGAAACAGACACCAACCATTTGGTCCATTTGACAAAGTTGAAACAATCAGGCACAGTAGAAGACTTCATAGCTGCCTTTGAGCACCTAGCTTTTCGAACAGAAGGCATGATTGATGCTTTATCTCACGAGTGTTTTATCAGTGGCCTCAAGGAGGAGATTTGGGCTCATGTCCTCATGGATCAACCCTCAAGTTTAGTGGAGACTACTAAAAGAGCCAAAGAAGCACAACAGGTTGTATCCTCTCAAAATAGGAAACCCTCCTTTATCCCTTTCCCTAAACCCATCACTCCCACTATTCCCTCCACCCCATTAAAGATCCAAAAATTAACCAGGGTTGAAATGGATGAACGCCAACTCAAAGGCCTTTGTTATAATTTTGATGACAAATATTTCACGGGCCACAAGTGTAAGGAACAAAATATTTTTATGGCCATCTCTGAGGATATTTCGGAAGAGGATGTTGAAACTCCCCTTGTGTCCGAGTCACCTGAAATCACTGACATAACCTCTCCCTCAGACCCTCCCAAAGTTGAACCCATCATTTCCCTCAATGCTCTCACTGGCTTCTCTGCTCCCTAAACCCTCAAGTTAATTAGGTACATAAATCATCAGAAGGTCATCATTCTGGTTGATAGTGGAAGCACCCATAATTTTATTCATCACCGCATTGCCCAAGAAACTCATTGCTACATCCATGCTATCAACAATTTTCAAATCATGATTGCCAATGCTGGTTCCATGAAATGTGGAGGGCGTTGTGAAAATGTGCGTCTCCAAATCGATGACTACCACCTAAAATACCATATGTTTGCTATTGACATGGGTGGTTGTGACACTGTGTTGGGTGCAAACTGGCTAAGAACTTCGGGTCCCATCCTCATGGATTTTAAGGCATTAACCATGCAATTCGACCAGAAAGGCCACCAATAAAAATTCCAAGGTATCACTGTGGGTTCACCTAAGGTCATTAGTTCTCATCGCATGGAAAATCTACTCAAGAAAGGTCATTATGGTGTCATTCCCCAACTCCATGCCATACAAGCAACAGAGACACCCCCGATGCCACAATACCTCCATTCTAAACATCAAATGGTATTTTCCACTCCCCAAGGACTCCCTCCTTCCTGCGATGTTCATGATCATTCCATTCCCCTTTTACCCAGTATCCTTTCTCCCAATATCCGTCCATATCGCCACTCCTTTTCACAAAACAATGAAATTGAGAAAACGGTACAGGAACTCCTTCATGCAGGCGTTATCCGCCAGTACGAGCTCTTACTCTTCTCATGTAGTCATGGTCCTGAAGAAAGAAGTTTCTTCGAGAATGTGTCCTGACTTTCGTGCCCTCAACAAACTGACCATTGAAGACAAATTCCCCATTCATGTCATTGATGACCTCTTGAATGAATTGAGTGGTGCCCAATTCTTTACTAAACTTGATCTTCACTCGGGTTATCACCAGGTACGTATGAAAGAGGAAAACATTCCCAAGATGGCCTTTCAAACTCATGAGGGCCACTATGAATTTTTGGTCATGCCCTTTGGCTTGTGTAATGCCCCCTCCACCTTCCAAAGCCTCATGAACCATGTCTTCTGTCCCTTTCTCCATCATTTTGTCTTAGTTTTCCTTGATGATATCATCATCTATAGAAAAACCTGGACAGACCATCTTACTCATGTGGATCAAGTTCTCTATCTACTCTCTCAGCACCAAACAGTCTAAATGTTCTTTTGGTGCCTCAGAAGTAGAATACTTGGGTCATCTAGTTGGCAAGGATGGCGTCAGGGTGGATCCAAAAAATATTGAAGCTATGCAAGACTGGCCGCACCCGAAGACTCTCAAAATATTGCATGGATTTCTGGGCTTAACAGGGTATTATCGCAAGTTTGTTAAGAACTTTGGAAAGATTGCAACACCTCTCATTGCTCTCCTAAAAAAGAACTCTTTCACTTGGACTCTAGCAGGTGCTCAAGCTTTTCAAACCTTGAAGATGACCATGTGCACCATTCTAGTTCTGGTCCTTCCTAATTTCACAAAGACCATTTTGTTGGAATGTGATGCTTCAGGGAAAGGAATCAGCGTTGTCCTTATGCAAGAGGGTCGACCTTTGGCCTTCACTAGCAAGCAACTGTCTGAACGGAATCTGGGAAAACCCATTTATGAAAAGGATATGTTGGCTATTCTACATGCCATTGATCTATGGTATCCTTATCTCTTGGGGCATTTCTTCCAAATTAAGACCGACCATCAAAGCCTCAAGTACTTTCTGGAACAATGCATTTCCTCCCCGGAGAAACAAAAATGGGTGAATAAGCTCTTTGGATATGATTATGAGATCATTTACAAGAAGGGCAAAGACAATGTAGTGGCGGATGCACTATCCCAAAAATATGAAGATGAAGGATCCCTTTTTTCTCTTTCCTTTATTGTACCTGATTGGCTCCAAGCTGTGTGCCAGGAATGGCTACAAGATCCCAAAAGTTCACATTTGATCCAGTAATTGCAGACCAATGTTACGGCTCCCCCAGGGTAGTCTTGGCTCCAAGATGAGCTTAGATAAAAAAGCCATTTGTATTTATGTAAACAATCAAATCTTAAATCCATGATACTTTCTGAGCTTCATGCTACACCCACAGCGGGGCACTCAAGGTTCACCAAAACCTATGACAGGGTCAAACATTCCTTTTTCTGGGATGGTATGAAACATGACGTCCATGCACACTACAACCGCTTCTGATTCCACCTGCTATTTGGAAGGATATCTCTATGGACTTTATTGTCATCTTACCCACATCGGGGAATAAATCAGTCATAATGGTGGTTGTCGATCTCCTTTCCAAGTATGCTCATTTATGCGCTCTTCAACACCCATTTACTGCATCCACAGTGGCTCAAATCTTCATGGACCAGGTCTTTAAGCTTCATGGAATGCCACACTCTATTTTTTCTGATCGTGACCCAACTGTCACAAGAAATTTTTGGCAAGAACTGTTTAAGCTACAGGGCACCCAATTGCATCTCAACAAAGCTTATCATCCCCAGACTGATGGTCAAACAGAAGTTGTCAACAAGTGCTTGGAAATATATCTGAGGTGTTTTGCCTCCGAGAAACAACATCAATGGGCTCAATGGTTACCCCTAGTTGAATGGTGGTACAACACTTCCTATCATACAACTACATGCATGACTCCTTTTGAAGCAGCATATGGACAGAAGCCACCTTCAGTTCTCTCATACTTACCAGGTACCTCGAAGGTCTAGGTGGTTGACCAAACACTTACAGTTCAAGAGGATATTCTTCATACCCTTAAAGAGAACTTGGTCATGGCATAGAATCGCATGAAGCAACATGCAGATCAAGGTCACACTGAACGTCAATTTGCAGAAGGGGATCAAGTGTTTCTGCGACTACAACCATACAAGAAAACTTCCCTCAAGGACGAGCATTGTCAGAAGCTAGTTCCCAAATTTTATGGCTCTTATACAGTTCTCAAACATGTGTGGCAAGTCGCCTATCAGTTATCTCTGCCCAGTCAGTCAAAGCTACATCCTGTTTTTCATGTTTCATGCCTAAGGAAGGTGATTGGAACTAGATGCAAAATTCAAACCAACCTTCCAGAGTTAGTTGAAGAAGGACCCATTTGGCTACAACCTGAAGTAGTTTTGGACCAGCGTGAGCGTCGCTTGCGTTAGAGAACCATCAAGGAAGTGATAGTCCAGTGGAAAGATATGACTCCAGCAGATGCCACTTGGGAACCAACTACCATTCTGCAGCAGTTTCCACATCTCAAGCCTTGAGGACAAGGCTGTTTTTAAGGGGGCAGACATATTAGGGTCCTAAACCACACATAGGTGGATCAATATATTCAGATGTAATAAAGGTCAATATTAATAAGTCCTTTCAATAAAATATAATAAAGCGGATGTAAGAAGACCTAATAGAAGCTTCCGCTTCTAGAAGGATCTTCCTCTAGATGTTTCTCTTGATAGAAATATTTAGTATAAATAAGGGTCAAGGGTATGAAAACCCTAGCTTGAAGATTATTGTAACAGAGCGTTTCTTGATTGGAGGTTGCCCTCTCGAAGAGGCCTGTGAACATTGCTTTCAGAATCAAAGTGCTATTTATGTTGTTGTTCTCATATCATTTATGTGTTATTGTGAAGATTATGTTGGTTATATTACTGTTATTCTTCCATTTCTAGCATTTCATTTTTGTTTTGCATACTTTTTATATCTGGTATATTGCAAACTCTCTGCACCTAAGGAATTATCAACAGAAAGTACACAGGCTAATAGAACATTTTAAGGCCTTCAATGTTACAATGATCCCCAAAACAAAGAATACTCTTGTTGATTCCCTAGCCACTGCTGCTTCGAGGCTATCCAGTTTAGAAGACTATGAAGCCTCCAGGTTCACTATGGAACTATTCTAGAAACCATTAGTGCCCACAAATATTTCTAATTGGAAGGTATCTGAAGGATATGAACAGATTATAAACTTCCTAACCAATCAAGAAAACTTTAAATACCTGTCTATTGACGATGAATTATTCCAAGAGAAATTAGTAGAAACCGATTCCCATGAACAAAGATGTGAAAAAGATCACTGTAGAAACATACCCAAGTTTCACACGATACCGAAAGGGGTATCCAATTTGTAAAACCTCTTTGAATTAAGGATTAAGGGAAAGATTTAAAGGGTCAATAAGCATAGAGATAGGGAGCTTGTGTCCCATGTACGATAATATAAACCTAGGAACCCCAAAATACCCTAAAAATAATATGGGAAAGACAATGTCTAAAGAAGAAAGGAAAGCCTATCTCAAACTTTTTAGAGAATATCAAGATGTTTTTACATGGTCCTACCGATATATGAAAACGTATGACACTCATATTATACAACACACAATCTCATTCAAATTTGGAGTAAAACCCTTCCAACAGAAGCTCTGGAAGTATCATCCATCTCTGGAACCCCTCATGTGTCAAGAGTTAAAAAAATTACTAGATGCAAAAATTATCTTTCAGGTTAGACACTCTACTTGGATACAAAATTTTGTTCCTTTCACGAAAAAGTCTGGGGAAATCTGCTTGTGTGTGGGTTTCAAAAAACTCAACGGAGCATCAGAAAAGGATAACTACCCAGTCTCGCCAATGGAACAACTCTTGCAGACCATGTCTGGTTCTGAAATTTTCTCCCTATTAGATGGGTTTTCAGGTTACAACCATGTTCTAGTTTCATAGGAAGACTGATTGAAAACTACCTTCCAAGCCAAGTGGGGAAACTTTGCTTATAAACACATTCCCTTTGGGTTAATTAATGGAGGGTCAACCTTCCAGAGGGCCATGGACATATCTTTTCGAGGATTTATCAACAAGTGTGTAGTAGTCTATTTGGACAACAGAATTGTGTATTCAAAGAACAAAGAAGATGGGATCCAACAACTAACCCATATTTTCGAAAGGTGCAGAAAATAGAATATATATTTAAATTTTCAGAAAAATATCTTAGTGTCGAGGAAGGGAAATTACTAGGTCATATTATATCTCAAGCAGGAATTCGCATAGACCCAGAATGAATTAAGGAAATAGCTCAACTTCCCTTACCCCACAACAAATACTACTACATATTGAAAAATTTGCGATGACCACTTCCGACGAAAGTACTCTTTCTCCGCAACATGCAAGAGAAAAAGTTTTTTTTTCTAAATCTAACCTGTGCTCCTCACAATCTCGATGTCTATAGTTTGACTAAATTATAATGGTCAATGTTCGTCGCATAATCAACGACCTTAGATTTTATGTCGCATAAGCGACAAATGTTGACCATAATAATTTAGTCAAACTTTACCGTTGAAAATGACCTAAAATAAATAGGTGGAAAAAAATATATATATTTAGGTCACTATCATTGTAATGGCGACAATAATGACCTAACATTGGCCTATAAATATTTGACGATTTAAATATGTTGCGACAATCTTTCTATAACAACGACGGTTCCGAAAGGGTATTTTTTTGCGGAAAAATGTCACAGAATGGATCTTCGGGACTACACCATGGTCAAGGAACAATGAACGAGGAACGAAAATTGCACGAGGACTAGACACCGACAACATGGACCTGCAAATGGGGCCATCGTTGAAATTTTTCAAACAGTTTCTGTATGCACCAAAATTTGTCATGGATAGACTATTGGCATGCCTTAACGATATGGGAGGGTTTCTGGACTCAAATTTGAGTGACACACCCACTTTCTTCCATCATTAACTCATCATGGAAACCATATTAAACCCTATTTTTCATATGTTCTAGTAGATATGTTAATGATTCCAAGTTTCATATTTTTATTTGACTGAAGGTCCAGCTAGCTTGCAAAGTATCAATTTGAGATTTCAAGTTGATAAACCAAATATGAAATGAATCCAAGCATTATTTGATATGATCGCAAGAGAGACGAATGTAAATAATCTTGCGATGAATTTGCTATATTATCGACGAAAAAAGTTCATCGATAATTTTATGCCATTAGTATGTAATTTTGTATAAAAATAATGGATATTGAGGACTACACCATGGTCAAGGAATGATGAACGAGGACTAGACACCGGCAACATGGACCTGTGAATGGGGCCAACATTGAAATTTTTTCAAACAGTTTCTGTATGCACCGAAATTTGTCATGGATAGACTATTGGCATGCCTTAACTGTCTATTCCTCCCATACTATCTATTCCCCCCATACAAATTTCCTCTATTTTCCCAATATAGTTGACTACTCAATCTGTCCAATGTTGATTGTACTTTATCCCTATGCTTCCAATAACTATGCGATGTGACTTCTACACCCACCCTCTGACAGTTATTCAATGATTGGGCTCTCATACTCTCAAACATAAATAGAAGTTATCCTCGTTGATAATAAAATTCAGGAAAGTGGGTTTGAATTAATACCCATAAATCATTTTCCCCCTTGCACCCCTCTTAGACACTCTCTTCTCTTGTGGAAAAATCATCCCCCATCTTTGTCCATAT
>JASDQU010735376.1:34034-56314 GCA_032191745.1 Picea mariana
ACTCCTACATTGTCCTCTTCATGAGTAATGCAATGAGTCCCAACTATCTTCATAGTTCTACAAATCATTGGACATTTGGAATGGATTTGGTGAATATATCAACAACTCGCTTAGATGTTGGAAAAAATTGTAACTCCAATTACCCATCCTACACCAAATCTCTAATAAAAATATGGTGGATTTCTATGTGTTTCATTCTATCCTAAAACACACAATTCTTCATCATTTCTATGGTGTCGAAATTGTGACAAAAAATTGTAGTTATATGTTCTTGTGATAGTTTTAGTTCTATCAAGATCTTTCTACGCTAGATGGATTAACAATGTTATTTTTGGCAACAATTGTTTCAACTTCTGCAGAGGATGGATACATAGTTCCATTTTTCTTGCTACTCCATCATGCAACTCTAGATCGAAATGAGAAGAAAAAACCCAACCTAACTCTATGTAACCTTGTAGATCAATATTGTCACTAGAAACACAATTTATACAAAAGCTTGCAATACCACTCACATATATTAATATTCTTTTTGATGTGCACCAGTGGGATTCATGAGGATCCTACATGAAACAAGAGACTAGACTTACTACATATATAAGTTGTTCCCTAGTTGTACTAAGGTACATCAAAATCCTAAACAAGATTCTTGCTACTCCATCATACAACTCTAGATCCAAATGAGAAAAAATAATTAGGCAATTTATTTTCAATCATTCATTGATCCAACCCAACCTAACTCTATATAACATTTTAGCTCAAGATTGTCATTGGAAAAATAATTTATACCAAATCTTGAAGTACCATTAACATAGCTTAAGACTATTTTTAAATGAACACCAATGGGATTCATGAGGATCTTGCATGTAAMAAGAGATTAAAATGATTAGATACATAATGTCTACCTTGGATGTACTAAGGTACATTGAACTCCCAACCAAGATTCTATACAAAGTAGAACTCATGTTGGGAATTTCTTCCATAGAAAGAGTGATGATGGAGTTTCATATGCCTTGCATGGCTTCATCCCAAACTTATATAATAAATATGTTGCATACTTGGATTCAAAAAMAAATAAGGTTTATCATTTCTACTACACTCCACACTATGSATATAACATATCTTCTCCGTATCTTTCATTTCAAATTCTTTTGTTATTTCCACCTAAAACATTTCCACTGTTACAAAATGATTTGTATCGGTATTRCTTTGATATATTTTTAGTAGGCATATTGTCTTTCTTGAAGGACTTGGACTTGGTGTTGAGCTTAAACTTGGGAAATAAAAGAAAGATTGAGGCCTGTGTTATATTTCTGAGCATTGTTTACAAGGGTTTGTGACCTATGTAAAGTCAAAATTACATAACTATATCTTTTATTTCCTTTGCAACATTTTGTTATATTGTGCATATAAAACAACTTTTAAACCAAATCGATGCTAAGGGAGGCCCAACAACCTCACTAAATACCAAAACGTTGGGCTCTATTTGTTCATTGTTTAGGGGTCTGTCCAAGCCAAAGAGGTTATAATACATGCTTGGTCGATGGTATATGATTAAAACACACTAATATGGATGGATAAAATCACATTTTACACAGTTCTATTTCTCTTTTTTATGACCAACAAATTGTGATTTTTATGTGGCTCTACTTTATGGTTAAAATCTGGTGCAAACACATACTGAAAACCGCTCTAAATCTCTAGTAATGGAACACTGTGGTATGTGCTAAATGTTGTTATAAGGTTGCTCTCATGACATATGGACAAGAACACTTAATACACATGTTTTATCTTTGTTTATGATCCATATTTGGAAAGGAATTATTGGAGATCGATATATCCATTTACTTGCTTCCTTTGTCACATAATTTGAGGGAACTTGTTATATATTTTTGTGGTATATGGAATAAAGAATATCATTGTCATTGCAATTAGAATTATCATAAATAGATGTGCAACATCAGACTTGCCAATAGATGTATCGTGATATTTTTTAAGTACATATAGAGTAGCATATGACACCCCTCTCTCTTGTGTAACCAACTAATATGAACATGAGACCAAAATATTCTATGTAAAATTATCTCCAAGATTCCAAACTGACTAATAAAAGTTCATAAGCTCGGGTCCCTATTGAATTTCTTAAATAAATCCCCCTTCCTTACTTCTTGTTCTCTAGATTTTAAAATAGAAACAAAGCCAGTAGTAAGTACAACAACCTAGTCTTCTACATATTGTAGATAACGTTTGAAAATTTTACCTTATGTTGGACAAACAAGCATTGAAAAGGAAAACCCCATACATAGAGTTGGGCCCCATAGATGTCTTAGTGCATATGGAGCACCACCCTCATATTTCTAGACTCTTGATTGCAAAAAGAATGTTTTCACAACATGTTGAAATTTACTTCAAAAGTGACTCAAAATGCACATACATTTTGAGTAATAGCTTGTAATAAATCCATCAATATCATGGTGAAGTATGGAAATCCACATTCATCAACATTCCCAACTAATATGCATTGTCTCCAAGAAAAATTAGAAGGTCCATCAACATCCCAACATTTCACCCCTGTCATGTGATGAAAATCACAAATTTACCTCTCATACAACATGAGGGGTAACAAGATCAAAACCCTCGCAAATAAAATAATTATATTGAATATCTAGATCGATGATCTCTCCTATGAAAATATAAATAATAACATCCTAAAAAAACTCCTAAAAACAAGTGAACAATACATAATAAAATAAGAGACAAGTGAATGGACATGTCACTTGTCCTCTCCTCATGGAAAACACTTCCTTAGTCCAAGCTTTCTTTGACCACGTAAATAATTTCCTTGTGCCATGTGTCCTCATCATATATAGAATGTCTTCTAATATGATATTTGATTAACCAAGATAATATAAAATAAACCCATAGAAGAGGTACCCTTTCTATGTGTGCAAGAACGTGGTTATGTGATAAGTTTGACCATGCCATATAATATAAAATGGTCCATAAAAAGATATATTCTTGAAAAGTGTGTCAATGGTAATGATTTATTCCCTTTGACCTAGGGAAAAAATCAATAAATAATCCTCCAAAAAGTGGGTGCCCTATATAAATCTGCAAGGTAGTTAAATAAACAATAAATGTGTCCACATGGAAAATAGGGTAGCGCTCCAGTTGCTTAATGATTCAACAACCTAGAAATACCAAAACAATGCACAAGATAAGAAGGTTAATGAGGGTGCTTCCTCCAATGCTCCAATGAAATAACCAACTCTCCAAATGATGGATCTCATGGACATGTGTTAATAGACTTATAGATTTTAATGCCCTTCTTTTTTGTGCGCGGATGATAAGCAAATGATAGTTTTGCCCAACTGTCTACCCCTGTTGATTGTTCCTGGTTGAATGATTTTCTTATGCCTTCTTGCGATTGATTACCTATGCATATTGTTTATATTTTATCATCGTGATCATCTCAATACCTTCTGCATTTTTATATCACCTCTGCGCTTTCAGAGGGTATTTTATTCTCTACGATTTTCATGACAGTTCCTAACTCTTGAATGGAAAAGTCTCAGTGTTGTCCACTTGATGACGGTGTATATATTAACCTATTGTGACTGTGATTAAATTCATTTATTTTGAGTTACCCATTGTATGACAACGATGTTTTTAACTATTTGTGACTGTAATTGAATCTTCAGACAACGTTTTACTTACCCATCTATTGGGTACGAATTTAGCCTTTTAATTGCCTGCGAATTTTACCTTTTTATTGACAGTGAATTTTTATGTTAAATCCATCGATTTGTTATGATAAGACTCCGTGATTTATTTTATGATAAACTCAGCGAATTGTTTTTATAACACCCACAGTTAACACTAAACAATTATTTTATAAACTCGGCGATTTTGATAACACCCACAGTTAACACTCAACATTTTATTTATAAACTCAACGATTATTTTATGATAACACTCAACGATAATTTACACTGATAATTTACTGTGGTGATAGTTTACTACAATGATAATTTACTACATTGATTATTACATTGATAGCGATAGTATTATGGCTATGCTCTGCTATTTTCATTACTGTTTTGTTTACATTATTACAAGACATTGCCACTTATTAATTCTGCTATCTAATATACTAGATAGACAACGTATAATCTAAACAACCTTATCTTTGTGTTGGGTTGGGCAACAACTACCTCGGCGTTGGGAAGAACTCGCCTGGATTAAACTCTCCTTAATTAAAATCTCCCTGTTAAATGTCATACATGTCACTGATTCACCTCTTTTATTTCATGAAAAGTCAACTCGGCTAAATTATAACGCTAATTTGATGTATCGATTACACAGTTAAACTGTTTAAAATGGATAATTTTTCAGTTAAATTCTAACCCTCCTCGAGAGTGAAGGCAATTAAGTTAATGTTCTCGAAATTGTGGATTCCATCAAATTTATTGTAATATCGCCAATAATACCACTCACTCATTAATGATATGAATAGGTGAAGTTTGATTTATGAACCATCATTAATGCGTCAGTCACACATATCGACCCTGATATCCTTTTTTAATGCATTGTGACATTGATGTCCATTCATGTTAGTTCTTTACAATAGTCAGTGTAAATTCGTCTTGATCGTTGAATGGAGGGGATCCCTTATGCTACAAACAAGGGGGTCTCATACACCAATTTGGTGTGCTAGTTTCACTGTAACCTTAAAAATATATTATTATTATTATTATTATTATTTTATTTAAATTGCAAAATGACTTAATAATCTACAGGTATTTCCATTTATAATATTCTTTGATTCTTTAACGAGATATGCAAAGTAGAGGGAGACTTTACCTATTGATGATGCGATATGATCCTTTATGGTCTTATGCATGGATAGGACAGTTCGCATGAGATTTCTTTTTACTACTTAACTAATTGATCTTATTAGATCTTGATTGGAGATACAAGTAAGATGCATTCTTAAATAACTATTAGTTATGTTTATTTCTCCAGTTCCTAAAAACGATACTAACAGTAATTTTGAACCTTAAGTTTTTTCTCATGAAAATGTGTGATCGTTATGGGGCTCTACCCTTGAGTTGTAATCTAGTATTAATTTCCTTATTTTGCGCTTTAAGAAGATTTGTCATCATAATAGGATTGTTAATAGATACAAAATCAACTTTGAATTCCTATTACATCTCCTTAAAGGATTCCCTTAGTAAAAGATAAATATAGTAGAGCTGGCGTAGATGATACTGATTACTGAGACATGAGACACTTGATAACGATTCTTGAACTTAATGAACCAGATTGTAGAGATTCACTAATGATGATTGGATTTAGATATTCTTTTACAGGGAAAACTACTTACGCTCTTTTGGTTCTCTCGAGAGTTAGTAATTTGAAAATTTATCTGTTTAAACTAGTAAGAGTTCAATTCGAATAGTTATTTGTTTAAAAAGGAAAATTTTAAGGAGCATTGAATTTTGTACTTCATTGAAATCTTGCTGAATTTCCAATCTTAAATTCTCATATCAACTTTCCACCATGTTGACTTCTTTCCACCATGTTGACTTCTATTAGTTGATATCCATTTCTTAACAAAAATAAATCATAGGTTTACTTATACTTTTGTGGATTGAACCAATAAGTACCTCGAATTTAAGCCAAGGATTATTGTCTTTTCTAGCATTATAGAGTTAGTTAACTTCATCATAACCCCAAGTATTAAGGGAAAACTTCCTTATTAATTGAAGGAAATTTTAGGATTCTTTTATGATTATATTTAGATGATTAAAAGAATATATATTACAATGATTATTTGTTATATATATTTTATTAGAAAATAGAAATGAATCATATGAGTCGTGAATACAAATTGTACACTTCCATTTATTATAATTCTAAACTCCTCAAAATGGTTTGAAGATACTTGTATAGAAGTACTTCGTTTAATATTTCAGTCATCATTGATCAAACACAACTTAACACTGACCTCATCTTAAGGTTTATTGATTACTAATTGAATGGTTATTGAACAAAAAAAAAAATCTCTTGTTGACGTCGCTTGTAGTCATAATGATGGGGTTATCACATATGGTATCAGAGGCGGTTTCGATGCACAACTAGGGATCGCTACAAATTTCATTGATTTGATTTCTGATTATAAGGTTGCTAATTAATTCGATTTGTATTCATGCAGGTAATCATGGTTAGAGGACGTCGTGGAGGCAGATGATGGGGTGCTAGGGGAGAAGGCACGATGCCCCCAGTAGCATCCACACCTGAAGGGTCTAACCCTTAGAGAGACAAACATGTGGTCGGGAGGGAGCAGGTAGTGGTACATGATGTGATTGGGCTAAAAAGGTCCTTTGAGTGGATTTCTGAGGCATTGATAATCCATTTGGACAGAGATGAGGTCAAGGCGCTGACACTCCCTGTGGGTCCACCGCGCGCTCCGGTCGGTACTGGTAGCATTCACCGCGAACTTGAGAAGGTCAAATTTCTTGAGTTCTTTGGTGCCCCGGACGACGCAACCACCGAAGCATGGTTGGAGAATATGGAGATGTTCTTTGCACTTCACGACTATACCTCCAACATGAAGTTCCACATGGTGGTATTTCAACTGAAGGGGAGCACTCTTCTATGGTGGAAGATGCTCCTGCCACAATTGAATATGGTCGTCGAAGACATGTCATGGGAACTATTCGAGGAATGGTTCTGAGAGAGGTACCTATCAGAGGAATTCATTGAGAGTTATCTCAATGATTTCAACTCCTTGCGACAGGGCGGTCATACGGTGCCTAAGTATGAGGCCCATTTTATGGAGTTGCTTCAGTATTCTCTGCACCTTAATACCGAGAAACTTGAGGTCAACAGGATTTTGTTTGGCCTTAAGGTCAGCATTCGTGCAAAGTTTAGGATTCTGATGTCGCGAACCTTGCATGATGTCATTTAGAAGGCCCTCATAGCAAATGAGGAGCTTATCAGCAGAGTCGGTGTCATCTGGTGCGCAGCAGCATCAGACACCAGCTAGACAGACGCCGGGATATCATGGCTTCCAGAGAGGATCCACTTTCACTAAACCTCGGTGACCAATGCCTCAGTAACAGACTCCTTACTAGGGACCACAACATCAACAACAACTTCGACCGTAGCAGCAACAATTTAGGCCTGTTCAACAAAATAGACCAGGATTCCAGGATGGTGGGCCATCAGCCTCTACTTCAGATACCAGGACTACTGGAACGAAGAAGGGGTGTTGGACATGTGGGGAGCCACACTACCAGTGCGACTGCCCTGTAGAGAGGACTAGAGAGTCTGGATCAGTCGGACCCACTACCATGGGAGATTTGGTCAAGGCCCATTGGATTCATGCAACAGTGAATAACCACTAAGAAGAGCACCAGTCGATTATACTCGAGACGTCAAGTACCATCGCTGACCAGACCCTTAGTATTTTGATATATCTCGGTGCTACCAAGAGTTTCTTTTATGGTGCAGCGCTAAAGAGGATTAAGGTAAAGGCAGTTAAACAGGATGAGTTTAGCTTTGTAGAGATGGCTTTAGGAGACAAGAAGAAGGTTGGAGGAAAGGTTACGGGTTGTACCCTTAACCTGGGATATTTTTTCACCTAGGTGAACCTGTACGTCATGATCTTAGGATATTATGACATTGTGATTGGTATAGACTGGTTGGAATCACATGAGGTGATACTCAACTATAAGATGAAATGGTTGAGCTTGGTCGATGATGAAGGACAAAGACACATGATTGTAGGTCGAAACTAGGGAGTTTCCTTGAGGTTAATATCTTCCTTACAACTACAAAAGAGCATGTGCAAGGTGTGTAATATTTATGTGATCCTTGCGTTAAACGAAAAGGGAGTAGCGGAAGGTCTAGAACACCTTCCGGTGGTGAGAGAGTTTGCAGACATATTCCCGGAGGAGTTACCTGGGATTTTGTCGAAGAGGGAATTTGAGTTTATCATAGAATTGAAACCAAGGACTGAACCGATAACAACAATGCCTTATCAGATGTTGACCCTAGAGTTACATTAGTTGAGAATGAAACTGAAGGAGTTGTTGGACCAGGGACTGATATGTCCTAGTGTGTCGTCGTGGGGTGTGCCTGTTATTTTCATATGAAAGAAGGATGGGTCATGGAGATTGTACATCGACTATCGTCAATTGAATAAGGCAATGATCAAGAATCGATATTTGTTGTCAAGGATTGATGATATTTTTGATCAGATGAAGGGTGTGATGGTGTTTTCAAAGATCGACTTGATATCGTGGTATTACCATTTATGAATCAAGGAGGATGATGCCCCTAACACCTCATTTAAGACAAGGTTTTGACATTACGAGTTTATTCTGTTACTGTTTGGACTGACAAACGCCCCAGGGATATTTATGAGTTTGATGAACGGGGTGTTCCATGAGTATTTGGACAAGTTCGTCCAAGTATTCATTGACAATATTTTGATTTACTCTCGGACGATGGAGGAGCATGATGAGCACTTGCGCTTGGTACTATAGTGTCTGCGAGAGCAAAAATTGTATGGTAAATTGTCCAAATTCTTGTTTTATCAAATGAGGATTCACTACTTGGGGCATGCCATCTCCAACGAAGGTATCTCCGTGGATATGGAAAAGGTTGAGGCTATAATGGAATGGCCTACACCGACAAATGTCCCAGAAGTGTGTAGCTTCGTGGGTTTAGCAAGATATTATTGACGGTTCGTCGAGGGATTTTCGAAGATAGCAAATCCAATCACGGAATTGAAGAAGAAGAAAAAGAAGTTTTTTTGGACCGAGAAATGCGCGTAGTCATTTCAGAGCCTCAAGGAGTTGTTGATAATATCCTCAATAATAAAGGTCCCTGACATGGATGTGGAATTCTTGGTATGCACTGACACATCCAAGGAAGGCTTAGGCAGAGTCTTGATGAAAGACAGTCGATTGATCGCTTACATATCGATGAAGTTGAGAAGGCATAAATAGAACTATGCGACACACGATTTGGAGTTGTTAGCCATTGTATATGCCTTGAAGGTTTGGAGACACTACCTTATTGGATGAAAATTTGAACTAAAAGCGGACCACTGTGGACTACAACACATCTTTACGCAAAGTGACCTAAACACATGACAACGACGTTGCTTGGAATTTCTTAGAAAGTACGATTTCGAGATTACGTATGTAAATGGAACAATGAATTGAGTGGCGGATGCATTGAGTCGAAGACCACCCATATTTTTGGTGTTTCCCCTTCAGGCGAATCTATGGGAAATGATTCTAACTTTAAAGCACGATGATGAATGGTAAAAGGAGGTCAAGGAGTTTGTTAGACAAAACAAAATGATGGTACCAAGATTTGAAGGATTTACGTTTGACGACGATGGGTTATTGATATTGAAAAATTGAATTTACATACAACCGAATGACGAGTTGTTGAGTTTGATCCTAAACGAGGCTCACAGAGCAGTGTACATAGCTCACCCGGGGGTCACGAAGATGAGGGAAAACCTTGAACCCTTATTCTTTTGGAAAGTAATGAAGGAAGACATAGTCAGCTATATGGAAAGATGTCTAGAATGTCAGCAGTTTAAGGCTGAACATAGACATCCAGCAGGGCTACTACAACCACACATTATTACAGAATCGAAATGGGATGTCATTTTGATGGATTTCATTATTGGATTTCCACTGACGGGAAGGAGACGCGAATCGATTTTTGTGGTAGTCGACACTCTGATGAAGAGTGCTCATTTTATTCCTATGCGTACGACATATCAGGCACTTGACATAGCTAGATTTTTCATCCGTGAGATTGTGAGGCTGCATGGTGTGCCTAAGAGGATTATATCTGATCGAGGATTGGTGTTTACTAGATGATTTTGGACTAGTTTCCAAGAGGCCTTGGGGACCCAACTTAATTTTAATACTGCGTATCACCTGGAGAGTGATGAGAAGACCGAACAAACAAACCAAATCTTGGAAGACATGTTGCGCATGTACGTGATGGACCAACAGAAGTGTTGGGAATAATTCTTGTCGTTGGTAGAATTCGCATATAAAAATAGTTTCCAAAGTACCATTAAGATGGTGCCCTTTGAGTTTCTGTATAGGTGACCATGTCAGACACCTTTGAGTTGGTATTGTCTTGAGGATAGGGTCCTGGTGGGACCAGAAGCGATCCAAGAAATGGAATATCAAATGAAAACAATAAGACAAAGGATCAAATAAGCACAATATCGGTATAAGAGTTATGCCAATGCATTTCGTGTCGACCGTAGTTACGAAGTTGAAGATCACGTCTTCTTGCGGGTAAAACCACATAAGAGTTCAATCAAGTTTCGAAAGGGAGATAAAATCTCTCCTAGGTTCGTGGGACCTTTCAAGATTGTGGAGAGGAAGTGGCCAATGGCCTATCAACTAGCCTTGCCTGATTCTTTGAGGCATATGCATGATGTTTTTCACGTATCTATTTTGAGACATTATCTTAGTGATCCTACACATGTTATTGACATGAGTTCCTTGCAGGTATCAGATGAGGGTGCGCTCACAGTTGAGCCGATCCACATCCTGGATCATCACATTCGACATCTACAACATTGAGCAATAGATCAGGTCAAGGTCCAGTGGGACAACTATAGTCTGCACTCGGCAACTTGGGAGGACACATATGATACGTGCCAACAGTTTCCATTTTTGTTTGATAGATAGACTTGTGATACTATGATACACATTGTTTCGGCACTTATATACTGTGAAACTTTGGGATGAAGTTTGGACCAAGAGGGGGTGTATGTAACATCCCTCTCTTGCGTGTACTAAGAGAAATTATTCTTTGAGGACACTTTCTTGCAAGTGATATAGATTATTATACTATTGGGATTTTGATTATGATTATGAGGCATTATGGATATGATGACATGTTATTTTTTGTTTTTACATAGATAGGTTCTATTGACTGGGTTCTCCTGAGTGTGCAAAACTTTGGACCTCGAGGATGCAGATGAATCGATGAAACCCCTTGGACTCTAGATCGAGTCAGGGAGTGGACTGTTGGTTTTTTATTATTGTTGATATGACATATGGACATATGATTATATGTTATGATAATTGATTTTATTTCTGACATGATTCATTGATTATGCAGACTGATGATATCTTGTTGACCAGACTCACATGTGGAGTAGAGGGGTCACGTACAAGAACCAGAGAACTTGAGGGAGAGTTGTGGATAGCAGCCATGCCACAACCTACTAGCACTCGCGTTGTGGCTCGAACTATAGGTTATCGATTGCCTAGTTCAAGAAGACCCATGATGTCATGAGGGAAGACTGTGAGAGTCACTCATGATGATTCTAAGGGATGTGAAATAAGGCAGGGGCCTTATTCCTTAGAATCCCTTAGTCTCCCACAAGATCACCTGGTGGAGTATTGACTCTAGGGGTTTTTTATATCTACCAAATGAGTCAAGAGGTGAGTGGCACCCTTGGAGCACGTAGTGTGTCTTGAAGGGCACTTCATGCAAGGAAAACAAAAAGTGGTGACTGGCATCCTTGGATAACGTAGTGCGTCCTGAAGGGAGCATCAAATTTTTAACTGGTAAGTGAATAAACCTAGACATCCTCAGAACGAATGATGTGTCAAGTAATATTCAAAAACAATTTCCCTAAAAATGTCGCCCACCCTAGGAAATTAAAATCTAGGTCTAAGTGATACTTGTGGTAAAAAAATAATAATAATCCTAATTAAACACGTGACGAGAAGGGGGTAAGAAATTCAATTTATTTATTAAAATCAAATTACTTTGGGGGATTAAATTAAAAAAAAAAACAAATGATTGTTTTTCTACTTATGTTAATTAAACTTTATTAATTAAAAAGATAAAGAGGTGCTTTTTCTACACTTGCTAATTTGAGTTTTAGATAAAAAGGGAAAAGAGGGAAACTTAAATTAAATAGGAAACTAAGGGGAAAAGGGGAAACATAAACAAAAAGGAAATGTAAGGAAAAACATGAATGACTAACTTAGTAAGGAAAATTTCCTTTGAGAACTTTCTAAAAATGAACTCAACTAGGAATTTAGTAAGGGTGTAAGTCATGTAAAATGTGTAAGGGAATATGGGGACACCAAGGAGAGATTTTAGGAATGCTTTTTGTTGGGTGAGGGAAATAGGAGTAATTATATAATTAATGAAATTATTTTCTGGTGCAACTAGGGGGATGGGTGACATGTGTACAGGGGAGGTTTTTTTGRATTAAATTAATGAAAATTAAATTAAATTGGAATTTTRGAAATAAATCACTTAGAAACCCTATAAAAATGATGGAGGAGGAGGAGTATAGGATGATATTTTATGCGTAATGTTACACTGCATAATGTTTGTCCTGACTGACTTATCTTATGGGAGTTGGGATACCCAGCTTAGGTAACGAGTGGTAGCTTGACCTTGCGAGGTGATTTGGTTGCTAGTTGTTCTTTGGTTTAGAAAGCATGACCTCTTTATGGCTAAGGGGGATTTGGGGGGAGAATAATACCCTTAGCATTGCCTAGGAGGTACCGGTGAAGTCACATCGGTTGGAAAATGAAAGATGGATGGAGCGCGCATGGGATAACAACTCGAAGCTACCACCTTTGGCTATGGTACACACACTTTTATTCTGAATGGTAGATAAATATTGTTCTTGCGCTTTCATTTATGTACTTATAATTTTGTAAAGAAAAGTGTTTTACTCAGCGTTTTTAATTGAGAACTTAAAGTCATTGTAGCTTTACGCTTGTTGCTTGAATTGATTTCCTTGGAAATCTGATCCCTAATTGTTATGTCTGTTTTGTTTTGTTTTATTGATTATTAGGAAGATATTGTTCTTTATCTTTCATCCTCATCCCTATATCATCAGTCAACATCTGAGCAGTCAGCTAGGAGTCGAATCGACAATCATCACTTCAATGTTAATAGACCTATAGATTCTAGTGCTCTGCTTTTATGTGCGTGGATGATGAGTGAAGGATAGTTTTTCCCAACTGTATACCCCTGTTGGTTGTTCCTGGTTGAATGATTGTCTTGTGCCTTATTGCAATTGATTACCTCTTCATATTGTTTATCTTTTCTCGCCGCGATCAGCTCAATACCTTCTGCATTTTTWTATCACCTCTGCGCTTTCAGAGCGTATTTTATTCTCTGCRATTTTCATGATAGTTACCAGCTCTTGAATSGAAAAATCTCATCTTTGTCCACTTGATGACATTGTATCTTTTAACCTATTGTGACTGTGATTAAATTCATTTATTGTGAGTTACCCATTGYATGATAGCGATTTTTTTAACTATTCGTGACTATAATTGAATCTGCAAACAATATTTTATTTACCCATCTATTGGCTGCGAATTTAGCCTTTTAATTACCTATGAATTTTACCTTTTTATTGACAGTGAATTTTTTATGTTAAAACCAACAATTTGTTATGATAACACTTCATGATTTCTTTTATGATAAACTCAATGATTTTTTTTTATTACACCCACAATGAACACTCATCAATTATTTTATAAACTACTCGATTTTGATAACACCCACAGTTAACACTCAACAATTATTTTATAAACTCAATGATTACTTTATGATAACACTCAACGACAATTTACAGTGATAATTTACTGTGGTGATAATTTACTACAATGATTATTACAATGATATTTTACTACAACGATAGTATTATGGCTATGGTCTGCTATTTTCATTACCATTTCATTTACATTATTACACAACATTGTCACTTATTAATTCTACTATCTAATATATTGGATAGATAGTGTATAATCTAAACATCCTTATCATTGTGTTGGGTTAGGAAACAATTTCCTCAGCGTTGGGAAGACCTCTCCTGGATTAAACTCTCCTTAATTAAACTCTCCCTATTAAATGTCATGCCTGTCACTGATTTGCCTCTTTTCTTTCAGAAAAATTCAACTCATCTAAATTATAACGCTAATTTGATGTATCGATTACAGAAGTAAACTGTTTGAAATGGATAATTTTTCAGTTAAATTCTAACCCTCCCCGAGAGTGAAAGCAATTAAGTTAATATTCTTGAAATTGTGGACACCATCAAATTTATTGTAATCTCGCCAATAATAGCACTCACTCATTAATGATATGAATAGATGAAGTCTGATTCCTAGACCGTCATTAATGTGCCAGTCACACATCTTCACCCTGATATCCTTTTTAAATGCCTTGCGACATCGATGCCATGGATGATTTTAGGGGATAAATTTCTCTCATGGGATAATTTTGCATGGTTTTTCCCAAACAAATATTTTCTATTCTAAAACTAATTCACCCAAATTCTATAGAATAAAGTTATTTTACCTTAAAAATATCCAACATTTAATAAAAACTACATAAAATCCTTAGAAATTTGAATATTTTTACAAAAATATCGCCAACATTTTATCGTTATCATATGAAGGATTAGTAATATTCTCCAAGGTTTCCACATTTTAAAATAAATTTTCATCCTTAAAATCGTGTTTGATCGATGCCCATTCATGTCAGTCCTTTACACCTGTCAGTGTGAATTCTCCCTGATCAAATCACATTATATAGTTGGGTTGTATTTTATTTAGATTGCAAGGTGACTTAATAATCTACACGTATTTCCATTTATAATATTCTTTGATTCTTTAACGAGATATACAGAGTAGAGGGATACTTTAACTATTCATGATGCGATATGATCCTTTATGGTCTTATGCATGGATAGGACAATTGGCATGAGATTTCTTTTTAGTACTTAACTTATTGATCTTCTTAGATCTTGATTGGATATACAAGGTAGATGCATTCTTAAATAACTATTAGTTATGTTAATTTCTCTAGTTCCTAAAAATGATACTAACGGTAATTTTGAACCTTAACTTTTTGCTCATGAAAAAGTGTGATCCTTATGGGGCTCTACCCTTGATTTTTAATCTAGTATTAATTTCCTTATGTTGGGATTTAAGAATATTTGTCATCATGATGGGATTGTTAATAGATACGAAATCAACTTTGACTTCCTCTTACATCTCCTTAAAGGATTACCTTTGTAAAATATAAATATAGTGGAGTTGGCGCAGATGATACGGATTACCGAGACATGAGGCACTTGATAATGATTCTTGAACTTGATGAACCAAACTGTAGAGATTCACTAATGATGATTGGATTTAGATATTTTTCCAGAGGGAAAATTACTTATTCTCTTTCAGTTCTCTTGAGAGTTAGTAATTTGAAAAATTATTTGTTTAAACTGGTAAGAGTTCAATTCGAATGGTTATTTGTTTAAAAAGGGAAATTTTAAGGAGCATTGAATTTCATACTTCATTGAAATCTTGAAGAATTTCCAATCTTAAATTCTCATATCAACTTTCCACCATGTTGACTTCTATTGGTTGATATCCATTTCTTAACAAAAATAAATCATAGGTTTACTTATACTTTTGTGGATTGAACTAATAAGTACCTCAAATTTAAGCCAAGGATTATTGTCTTTTATATCATTATAGAGTTAGTTAAGTTCATCATAACCCCAGGTATTAAGGAAAAACTCCCTTATCTATCATTATAGAGTTAGTTAAGTTCATCATAACCCCAAGTATTAAGGAAAAACTATTTTAGGATTCTTTCATGATTATATGTAGATGATTAAAATATTATATATTATAATGATTATTTGTTATAGATATTTTATTAGAAAATAGAAATGAATCATATGAGTCGTGACTACAAATTGTATACTTTCATTTATTATAATTCTAAACTCCTCAAAATGAAGATACTTGTATAGAAGTCTTTCGTTTAATATTTCAGTCGTCATTTATCAAGCACAACTTAACACTGACCTCATCTTAAGGTTTATCGATTACTAATTGATTGGTTATTGAACAAATTTTTTTTTGTCTTTCTAGCATCGCTTGTAGTCATAACGAAGGGGTTGTTACAGTGAACCATATATTGAAGACCCTCACCAAGCCCATTTCTCTATCAATATCCACACGTAATATGAAAGCCTCAAAATATGCAATGATTCCCCAAGAGATGAAGCTAAATTAAATAATAAGTATCAAATCCACAACTGATAGCCATCAATACAGACATCCTCTAAACACAACCTGCTTGGGCAGGGTCTTCAAACTAGTACAATGCCTCATATAATATGAGGGGTAACATGTAGAATAATTAAAATGCAACAACAAACAAATAATTGGTTCTAGTTTAGTTTATGATAGATATTAATTCCAACATATTTATCTTACGAGACTTCTTCGATTGAGTTGTGGTTATCATAAAACAATTTGGGTGGCATTTATAGAATTGATGATCAACATATTTGTTTTATGAATATTTACAGTCATCTCAAAGTCTAATTAGATCCTAACTGAATCCTAATTAGATCCTAACTGAAATGGAGAAACCAATTAAATACATTGTAACTGATGTCAAGTAGAAGAACAAATTGATGGTTCACATTGAGACCAATTTCTATACATTATTCTTGGTGGTACCCACCAATTTACCTGTATAGGTTGAGGATTCCACCCTCTCTTAGGCTATAATAAGTACTTCTCATATTACATTAAACAAATTATTATTCTAGCTATCATTTAGGGATTACCTTTCTCATTATTCTATATGTTTGTGCTAATGCACATGTTTAGTAAGACGTGCACCATGGTGCCTTATATAAATACAATCAGGAGATAATAGGTTGCAACAAAAATATTCTTTGAGAGGGTCTGGGTTCCTCTTGGGATACCACCACAGAGAATTATTTTAGTCATTGAAATTTATTTATTTATTTATTTAAATAAATTTATGGCATTGCTCTTGTGACAAATTAGTTATATTATCGACGAAAAATGTCCGTCGATAGTATAGATAATTCATCACAAAAAATCAGTACATTCATCACAAGATTGATGATCTAGGTATCATCTCTCTTGTGACGATTTCATTCCACTATCACTCTTGAGACGATATCCTTCCCTTGTCTCTCTTGCAACGATAGCCTTACCTTGTTAGTCTTGCGATGATATCCCTTGTTTGTCTTTTTTGCGATGATATCCCTTATTTGTCGCACTTGTGACGATATCCCTTCGTTCTCACTCTTTTAATGACCATTGTTGGTCATCTCACTTGCGACAATGGCCTTGGGTATCATCTCTCTTGCGATGTTTTCCTAAGTTCATCGCACTTTCCATGACATGTGAAGGGACAATTGGGAGACTCAAGATTTGTCGCAATATCCATGACATAATGTCGCAAGAGCATTGAAAGAGCCATCAAAAAATGATCCAAATTTACTATTGAATGCATCGGATCCCATTAGAACTCCACAGTTAAGTGCTCTTAGGCTAGAGTAGTACTAGTATGGGTGACCACCCGGGAAGTCCTAGTGTTTTGTGTGCCTATCTAATTTTATAAACTTAGTCCAGTTTATCCCACATGCACCATGGTAATTTTTCTCCTCTCACTCTCTCATATATAATTGAGGTGAATGATTCCCTTTAAGCATGCAATGAAGTGTGATGTAAATATTCTTGTGAATGAAGTGTAGCCAACATCTCTTTCTTTTTAGAGATAAGCTACACCATTTTTCCAGTTTGTGATGTACAATGCTTTTCTATCTTATTCAATAATAGAAGTTGGGTTTCACTGTATTTATGTGTTCTCTTCTATATTTTTGTCTATTTCATTGGTATATCTCAGTTATATTTCTTCCTTCATGTCGTTCTCAAAATAATCCAAATCAATCAATTTTCAAGTAAGCACGTTGTCCACAATAAACAAACTTATGAAAACTTCTTGAGTGCCTCACAAAATCYTAAAATTTGCAACAATGACATTCATGGTATCCGTGAACATTGAGACCAGTCAATGTGTCGTATGCAGGAAGATCGTGAATCATAAACAATAAGGAAGGTCTTAAAGTGAATTTTATTGAATGACTATCTCTTAATAATTCAATTTCTTCAATTCCTTTCCACAATTCCATTATTTCATCATAAAATGGCTCTAAATAATTATCGATTGTATCTGAAGTCTCACTTTTCTTTCCAGGTATAATCAATGATAAAATTAAGAAAAATGGTTTAGTTGCTAACAATGGAAGCAAGTTATAATTTATTAAAAACACTCGCCAAGTTGACCATTTAGTACTTCGATATGAGAATGGGTTCACCCCATCTAGAGCCAAACCCAATCTTATATTATGAGGATGTTGGGAAAAATTGGGCCATCTGTTAAAAAATTCCATCCACATCTTAGAATCAGGCACATGTCATTGTTTTCCATCAATGCTCTTATTTCGAGCATGCCATCTCATAAGTTCACCAATTTCTCTGCACCTATACATTCGAAGTAATCATGGGATTAGTGGAAAGTGGTGAAGAACCTTCCTAGGAACCACAATTGATTTCAATCGTAGTATATACCTTCCTTCTTGACATTATGGACATTATGTCTCACTTGCAAGATTTTTGCGAAAGAATACACAACCATACACACATGTGTGTATGTTTTCATACCCTAAGCCTAGATTAATGACTTTATTTTTACATTCACTTTTTTTTGTTGGTAATGTGCAGTCACATGGTAACAATTGACTTAATAATTCTAATAAATCATCTACACTCTCATTTGTCCAACCATGCACCACTTGCAAGTTTAGAATTTGAAGGATTGTTTTCAAATGACTTAACTTGCAATTTGGATACACATGATTTAAAATATCCTCCATTGACTTGTCCCAATAATCGTTTAGACCCTCATTCAACATTATATGAACTTTAACCCCTTCATCTAACATTGTTTCATATTCATCTATGTTTTGTGCCACTTGAGTGATGTTTGGTACCTCTTCATCTCTCATACTATGCAATTGTATCATATCTTCATAATAATTTATGTTCCAAGGGCTTACACCACTATTCCCATGTCTTATCATATGTCGATAAATAAAATTTATTTTTCTCACCTTTCCACCAAGACAATCATTACATGGGAATGGATATATTTCCATATCATTCTTATCGACTATTATCTCATCATATGCATGGTATTCATCCTTTTTCAACCTTCGAATTTGACTCATATTTGATGTTATGCATTCCAATATTAATTTGATGTGTTAATTAACAAACCTTGGGTAATTTAGATAGTACAAGAGAGAAAAATCCACTAATTTGTTGTTAACATCAACAACATTAACAAGGAACTAAGCTAGTCTATGAGTTCCCATTTTCTAGTTGTGAAGAGAAGTTGGGAAAAGCAATAATTTCTCAAATAAGCCAATAGGAAATGAGAAAGCTGTCATAGAAGGAGTATTTTATTAGCCTTGGAATATATGAATTCTCTGCAGTTTGGCAGTCTTGTGGAGCATGTAGTTCTTTCTGCAACTTCACACTCTCATTTTTGGCCAAGTTATTGCAGATTAATGATTTTGGGGGCATTCGAAGGAGCTTGAAATTTTTTTTTCTAAAACTATCATGCACTGAAACTATCCGAGTTACATTTTTTTCTAAAACTATCAGAGTTCCAATTTTATGATATCGAAGAATGCTAGAAAGTGACCACACTTGTGATTCTAGTTTTCATCCACTATCTTCAACAAAACAACATAGGCATATGATATATCGTTCACCATGGTTTTTCAACCAACACAGACAGGGTCTTCCAACCAACAGAGACATATACTATGGTGCCTCTAGTTATTATTCCTCCTAGTGTATCCATGACAAAGAGGCCCCTATGTGTAACCACAAACCCCTTCATGAGTATGGGAATAGATATATGGAGATTTCTTTTTTTCTGCATGTAGTAATGATCATGCATAAGAATAAATACATGAGAGGATATATCTTGGACTGGAAAATATGTTTGTAACCCTTAATCTATCCCAATGCTCCATCAAATCTTCTAGCATTGATTATATTGATCACTTATGTTCTTATAGAACTTCAACACCATTTCCTACAGGAATTATCTATTTCCAATGTTTATCAAAGTAGTAAGAAATAATGCCAATATAATAAGAATATTCTATGAATGTAAACAATCAACTACTGATGCATTACTCCGGAACCTGTTATGGTATTTTTTTCTTGACCAAATTGCACAATGCTCTGAATTCTTTTGGAATTTACAACAAACACATTGCTTGAAATGTCAAGTAAATTAGGAGAATAACTAGAACCATTTATTATGGAAACAATTTCCTTATTAAATGTATAAACTAAAATGTGGTGGGGGAGATTATTTCAGTTGGTGTTTCACAGAACTAGAACCCAAAACCTCAACCATTTCAAGAATGACAATAAGCTTGATGAATAAATATATTTGTGAGTCACTACAACACCAATTATGGGCTTACCCATTAGAATCCATGTCTATTTTCATATCAAGGAAGTGAGTGATGCTTTATTTTTGAATTGGGTGGTGGAAATAATTTGGGTTATGACTGAGTTGAAGAGATTTTTGTTTTGTTGTTGTTGAGTAGGGTGCATTTGAACGGCTTCAACCCCAGTGATATTTTTTTTACTATAGTTTTTTCATTTCTTTTAGAATAACCATGCAAAATCGTTGATTTTAGATGGTTATGTTGGAATATTGGTGGTTGTCATTGATGTCAACCCTATTCATTGGTTGTAGTCATTGATGTCAACCGAGCCATTGGATTTTGGACCCCACAGTTGATCGAAGTAGATAGACATGAAGGAAATCACACATGCAAATACAACACCCATGGATGGATAGTATAAGTCATGCCACTTTCGGTGGTATGTCACACTTCATGTGGATCCTCATGATTGAAGAGAAATGAATTTTTGAAGATGACAATATGAATTGAAGAAGAAACTACATGTCGGCCCTAATGTTAAAAGGAACTGACAAAAAGGGTATAAATACATGTCATTATACATTAATTTTAAACACAAACAATTTTTTTAATGAACAATGAGATATAAGTCGAATTTTAGAGGAAATATGAAGTAAAGAAGGCCAAATTTCAAGGTAGGATGAAGTCTTTTGGTGATGTGTTCTAAGGTATGTTATTTATAGGTCATCTTACCATTTTCGCTATAACTTTGTTTATAGAATGATTCATATGGTGAAATTAGGAGGATATTTAGAATACATATCTAGGTACCCATGGTAAAAATCTCATCTCTTTATTCGCTATAAATTGGGATATAAACTCCATGGGAGATAGGGTTTTTGACTAGTCCAGAAAGTAGTCCTAAACAGGATCAAAGAATTCTAAGAAGTGAAAAATTGAAGAAGTTGAAGAAGTCTCAATGATCCTTATTTTATGAGAAGAATGAAATGACTACAGATTATTAACATATTCTTAACACAGAATAATAGAGATACGGTAAAATTGKTTTTCTATTCAATACAGAAATAAGCTGAAACTGCAAAATGCAATGGAAAACAAGCTTGTTGGAATGGTGGTGGCTTATCTCTGAGAAGAGATGTGATGACTGTGCTCATTCACAAGAAGATGATTACAATGACGCTATGAAGGCCTTTTTACAATAAATAGGAATTTATAAAACCCTAGGCATCCAAAAACCTAGCCCCAGGAGATGAAGCGCCAAAATTCATGTGGGCCCCGTTTGGGTAAGTCAGTACATCAACTTCCCGGGGTCGTAACTTTTTCATATGATCTTTGTTTTAGGTGCACAATATCCCGTTGGAAAGATCCAGCCAAGGAATAAAACTATTGACAAAAATGTCATGATAATAATTACCAACCGGTAGATGCCCAAAAAAACGTTGTTTAGGGCCTCAAAATGGCTCCGGAAGTTCAGGACCCGAAAAACTGCTAAAAATAGTAAATTACCAAAATTTCCATAAAGTTGTTTTGAGCCAGTTAGAAAAGGTGGGTGGCCAATGATATCCACCTATATCAATCCTCCCTCTTTAGGAAGCAATGGTCTCCATTGTGTTGAGTTCCCCCATCAGATGAGGAAATTTCTGTTGAATTTTGCCCCGGGTGAGCCACTTGCCTTGGTGCAGGAGCTGCCCTTCTTTAACAACTCGATAAAGCTGGATATTTTTCTGTCAAGTGCCCTTGATCTGTGTGTCCACAATTGGATCACTGGATGCATGGTGTATGTATTTGGGGTTGAGCTCTGTTGGTGTTAGTTGTTCTGCTACTTCTAAGGTGTCCAATAATGGTGGGAAATAAGGCCGAAGGAGGTCGA
>JASDQU010735376.1:92415-110904 GCA_032191745.1 Picea mariana
GATTTAATATTAAGATATGTTCTCATCACCTGACGGTCGGGATTTTGCAGCCTCGAACACCTTATAAGCTTCACTGTCTATGGTCTACTATAACGAGAACCATCGATCTGAATCCATATTGAACAGTCACGATTCTTGTGTTACGTGTAGTGAGAAATTTACTATGATCTCAATAAAATGGTTAGGAATTAACTTTCCCTTGATCTAATCGTCATGATTACCTCCTCTTCATTATCGTTTGACGTCATTTGTATCGTTGATCCTTGAAGTGATCAACAATCGAGGAATATTGTAGCTTTTGTTGCATCCAAACTTACAACAAACACTCACTCTTGTCTCCACACAAAAACTCTTGAATATCACATAAA
Source organism: Picea mariana (assembly GCA_032191745.1). NCBI lineage: Eukaryota > Viridiplantae > Streptophyta > Pinopsida > Pinales > Pinaceae > Picea > Picea mariana. The sequence goes on from JASDQU010735376.1 coordinate 92,784, forward strand.
TGTTGAATCATATATCATTCAATGATAAACATAGGTTCCAAATAAACACATGAATATTATATTAATGAATCTTTACATAATTTACATAAGAATTTCTCGCCTTCCTGGCTTGATTTACATGTAATTGGCCTATGTTCGGTCTTTTGGCCACCCTCAGCCTATTAGACACTCAATTCCCATTTCTCACTCTGTCTCTACATACACACCCCCTCCAATTTCATTTTGACCTTTGAATCTATTAATACTGAAATGGAAACATCACGAGGATACAAATCCCCCTACGATTTTATAGAGGTGGTACTCGTCTTTAAATTCTTCAAATATTTTCTAATAAATGTCAATTAAATCATGCAGGATGTTTCTTTAGATAAAAACCCAAAACTTTTATCGCTCAGTAAAATTTAAAATAGTATAAAATATAAGAGCTCCTAAGAATGGACTAGGAACCTTAAGCATCACATTTGCTAGAAATAAATAAATTACAAGAAATAATAGAAAATCTCACATCCATCACAATCTCAGGTTTTTATGACCACATTCAAAATAAAAAGGGAAGATGGTCCAATGCACAAGATAAATTTGAAAGAGTACTTCTTATAAATATCAAAATGAGAATTTGATAAGTTTATTTCAAATATCTTATACTCAAAACTCAGAGTTATAAAATACATTGAAATTCAACTCTGAAATAGCTCTCTAGTATTTCTAAAAAATGATAGTCTTTACAATCTTAGATTTAAAGGTGTTTTCCCATAAATGGACTGAGACTGGAGCTCCCATGAACCATAAAATATATACAAGAAATATGAAGAAGAAAATGAAGATTTGGGATAGAGCACGATCAACAAAATATGGATAGAAAAAAATGATAAGTTATCATAATTTGGTTATACTTTTATAATGAAAGAATAAATACAACTGGATGAATTCTGAAAAAAAGAAAGAAAGAATGTGATCATTATGGGATTATTGTAATGGAATATTCCTCTTTACTTATTTCTTGTTTTCCCTTTTATGTTATTCTTTGTCGTGGTTGGTTGGTTGGTTTCGACAATTCCCAACTGATCTTCTTTAGTTATATTTAACAAGGGTTCTTTTAACCATTCTTCGATATAATCCTTCATTGGGGAGACATTAATCTCTTGTCTAATCCTTATATCAAACAAATTACTTTACAAATCCCTTAAATCAAATGATATTCGATGTAATGAAGTTTCAATATACATATTTTTGTTTGAATAACTAACCAACCAATTATCAATTTCATCTTCATTATATTCTTTTATACCATTAAAATTTTCCACAGAAAATCTTTTGAGTATTTCCATGTGTTCCTCGAATTGATCCCTTGAAATAAATGTAGAGTTTATAATTAAGCGAGGTTCATTTATTTCTCCGTTGTTTCCAACTAAATCAATTTCAGACAATTTTTGATACAAAGTATCCCTTTTAGAAATTTCTTCATTACATTCTTCCAGCAGTTCCTTCAAAGTTTTTATTTTTTTAATCCAACATGCTTTAAGTTGATTTTCCCTGGCTTGAGAAGACAATTGTTTTCCTTTCTTTTCAACTATGTCATGTTCATGATCTTTTAAATAAAATTAGTGACAACATCTTTGTAAAATGCTTCTTCATTCTCATAATCAACATAGATATAATCTTTGAAACTATGCAATTTTGAAGCAAAAATCATAATATTATTACAAATATCCTAGGCTTCAAGGAAAAGAGACATCCTCTTTTTGATGTTTTCATCAACCAAATTTCTTACTGCAACAAGTAAACTAGGTGTTCTTCTCCACTTATAATTGGATTCAGGAAGGTCATTGGGATTCATCCTGGGTCAGAAACAAACATGTGGTTTTGCAAATATTGGAGGTGGCATCAAAGCATTTTTGAGTTTTCTGACTTCATTTTTTAACCTTTCATTTTTTTCTTCCATGTCGTCAATTGATATATATATATATATAGGGAATTTCGAGTGAACATATGGATTTTTAAAAGTTTGGATGTTGAAACCCCTCGTGAATACATTGTTGAATCTTTTTCCCTTTGTCCTCTTGAATTACACTTTCAAATACTAGATTTTTTAATTCCTTATCAAATGATATGTTGTCGAGGGTAATGAATTTCTTCATCAAAAGTGGTTTCTTGGACAATTAGCTCCTTTTATGGTAGATTTATTTTCTCTTCTTCTGGGAATTCAATGTTTTCTATGCCAACGTCAAGGTCCATGTATTGCAAAAGGATAGCATCATCATGTATGCATTACTTTGTCTCTTATTTGTTTTTATGCCTTTTTCTCTTAACAACTGGTAGTTTGTAGGTTGAATCAATATTCTTTTTACCATGATCAAGATCATCATTTCCCCCTAAATTATTAATTGAATATTTTTTTTGTCTTGAACAATATTCTAGGTATGTTGTTTAGGAGTGATATTTCTTTGGGATGAACTTTGATATTTATAACCTTTTTCACCTATAACATGTTATCACATAGATTATCATGGGTAAATAAAAATATTTAGTTTGATTTTGAGTCATGGCTTCACCTTAGGTTATAGGTTTTAGGTCCCTTTTCCCATAGCATTTTTTCATTTTTTGGGCATGAATAAATAATGATTAAGTTTGGTTTTGGTTAAAAGTCATAGAGTCACATATTTCAAATTTGTCATTATGACCCTGACATGTCACCTTCTCCATGTTGTAGGTTGACCCCATCATATTGTCATTCAACTCGTTAAAGTGTCATATCTATTCTGAGTTGTACACTGCCAACTCACTAGGAGAGTTCACAACGCCTTTCAAAGTACATATTACATTCATTAGCATGATTGGTTTAAAAGGGTCATGTCATTGGAGATCTCCTTGATTTTAGAGTTTAATTTTAAATCACTATTCAGGGATCATTTTTATGGATGTCTTAAATGTTTTCTCCAAGTGTGAAAATATCCTCCAACTTGGCACTATGAACTGGTGTTACAAACAAGCATTGGGCACTTTGTTGCGAACTACCTGCATGAGATGATTTGGAGGTTAGACTACTTGCAAGCGCTCCTGAGAAGATATGAATACATCAGCCTCCAATCCAAGCTACCATGTACTTCATGAGCCTTCCCACATTTTTTAATGCCTCGAAAGTGGATTAGTGGATTTTATTTTATGTCATTCTGAACTAGTTGGATAGGGATGAAAACTCTCTCACAAACCTATAATTAAGCTTTGAACCTTCTCCCCTTGCTCTGCATTTTATCTCTTGAAATCATCAACATTTATGAGATTTAATTTCCCTATCTTATGATCCTTGGCCTTTGCATCACTTTTTCATACAACTTTTCCCAAACCCTAACTCTGGCGCTACAAACTTTGTGCAACTAGCCTGTGCTACGAACGCTCTATTCCAGCAGCCTTGCAAAGTAGATTTTTTTCCAATTCACCATCTGTTCACAATACTTTTATGCAGATAGCCTCACTGTTAAAATATTTCAGCCTTATTTAGAAACATTTTCATTGTGATAATTCTTTGTGGATTTTTCCTATTGATTCCAATATTCATCTCCTTTTCTTCCCTGCTCTCCACTGTGGGTAGTTTTTTAGTACTGTGACAAAACCTTCCTATCTAGAACATATGGATAATTAGAAAAAGAAGGTTCATAAAGGTGGAGACATTGTGAGGACAAAGCCCTATGATATGCAGCTATTTGCTGAGGTACCCTTGATCAGGGTGGTCTTCGGAAGAGTGGGTTTTATTAACTTCTATCAGAAAGAAAATGTATAGAGGGCACCCAAAGGTGGATGAATAATTTTCACTAAACTTTGATGGAACCAATACCAAGGTTGGGATACTAGAATTTGAGGTATCTGAGAGGACCATATCAGTAGCCATTGAGATACCTAGTACTATGGAGAGATGGTTCGAGGCCATGACTTTAAATGTTTCCATTTCAAGGGAATTCCTCAAACTAGAGGACCAAGTAGACAATTTGTAAAAGGGTGTGCCCATAGACCATATGTCAGAGGGTTTTGATAAAATTATAAATATAATTCAAAGATACTTTACCTATGAATGGAGATTTAATATGATCTATCAATATAACATAAGACTACTTCTATACTTCACAGGGAAAGATGTTATGAATCTTCCTTTCTACTTGTTCAAAACTATTGGAAAAATGTCTGATAGGGTTCAGGATAAGTCTCAGGTAGTTGATACAAGTGTTTTTCATTCAGGTCTAATGAATATGTTGGTGATGGAGGAATTATGAAAGAGAAACATGGAATGTGAAGAATTTAATTACTTCTTCCATTTTTCAGCTTAACATTGCTCCTACCCCATAGTCTAAGGTACAAATCCCTCCTCAATTTGACAATTGTCTATAGTTGGAGGTAGAAAAGGAAGAGAATTGGTCCTACTAAGAAATATAAGGCAACACGAGAACATGTAGAAGAAGGAGGATATTCTAAGTCCCCACAAAGAGAGGTTTCACCGTTTCCAGCGCCCAGTCCAGTGCAGACTCCTTCAGCTAGAGCCATGGGTCTGGGAAGGAGAAATTTATTGTTCTCTTCACCACCTACTCTAGACAAGGTCAAGACCAGGAGACCTATTACTAGAGCATCAACAAAGAATGAAATCATTGTGGAGAAAGTGTGAGTGAGATCCCCTATCCAGAGAAAGGGAAAACGTGTACCTATCGAAGATCCCATTAAATTTGTAGACATAACTACTCCTCCATAAAATCCTACCTTTAAGTGGATGAATAGACAACTTAAAGAGGTCAGGTCTGAAATTGCTAAATTAAAAAGGGAGAAGTTAGTTGAAAATAATAAGCTCTCCTATGACTTATACCACTATCATATATTATTATAATAGTTGTTCACATTTGCGATAGTTTTGGAGTGTTTTTTGTTCATTTTCAAACAAGAAGAGAAGCTAAAGGAGAGTTCACAACACCTTGCACTATGAAATCGATGATATAGTTTAGCGTTGTGAACTCTCATGATATAGTTTAGCTGCTAGGAATTTAGTTGAAGGCTAGAGAGACACCTGACCAAGGGAGATGCACTCAGATCACACATCATCAAGCATATTTAATATGATCAAGCAGGTTACTAGCATGTTCCTATTTTTTATCAGTTTGTTGTTTTTTTGTTGAATAATTGTAGTTACTCCACCTTTAGGTGTGGGAATTCTAGGAAAGAAAGGAAATTTGAATTCTAAAGTGGTCATTGACAGCCCGATAAAGATAGATATTGAAAAACATTGAAGGTCTCAAAGGATTGTAATGAGACTCATACATTTTTTGAATTTGTGAAGTTACAAATCCATCTATGGATTTTGTGTATCAAACTTGAGACTTTTTTATTAATAGAAATCAATTTCTTTCCATTATCTTATCTCATATTACTTTTATTTAATTTTGTTTGAATGATTCATGTGATTTATTGTATTTGTATTGCAATGGAGGTTTTGTTTTGATGTTGCTATGATTTTATCATAGTTTATCTTTTGATTAAAGAAGTTCTTCTATCAAAATACTTTCCTCAGTTATCTGCTAGTATTGCCTGAAGTGAGTGGTAGACATATTCATCTTATCATTAAGTTTTCTATCTATCCATTTTACTTTGTAAAACCCTGATCTAAGTTAGCCAAGACTTCATTTGTTTTTACTTCTTTTCTACAAACTTATGTGATTTTCAGTTTTCTGCTTGAGTTTTGATCCATTTCACATCATCATAAAAAAATTATCTTTAAACCTACTGATGGGTGTTGAGCTTACACTTTAGCATTCAAAGTGTTACTTTTAGTGATAACATTCTTGGCGTTGTTTCCAGGGAATGGATTGAAAACATTTCCCTAGGATTGAATGACAAATAAAATACTGATTCTAAGGGTGCACAGTAATCAGTACATTTAAGACTGGAGTTTGCACCTAGAGAATCCATTGTTTAAGTTGTGTCTCCTAAAGGTAGACACACGAGGTCTAATCCATGTTTAACTCTGGCTACACCTGAAGCTGACCTATAGAAGATCATCAAGAAAGGAAAATCTTCTCAAGAAGGATTTCCAACTACTATTTTAGGTACTACTGGAAACTTTCCTAATTCTACTTTTAAAACATGTTGGGCCCCAACAAATCCCCCCTAATGTTTTACAAAATTTAAAGGCCCCCCATTAGAATCTTGATAATTGTGATGAGCTATAGAATCAACAATTTCAAATAGTTCCTTACCTTGTCTTGCTTTGAGAAAAACTTAAGACATTCACTATAGTATGAGACATTCATTACAAGAATATATGTTAAAATTTAGAAACGAGCATAAAAATCTCAATTTAAACAAAAACATTAATTTTTATCAATTGTTTACTTTCGTTTAAATTATGATTATGTGTTCTTTCTTTTGCTCATTAGCAAGTTTGACTATTTTGAATAAAGTGTTCAATACTTCATCAAATAATGTCTTCGTTGGTTTCTCATTTTCATAAAATCAGTTGGTGATATTAATTAATTAATTTTTTTTTCATTTTACATCTCATAATAATAATAAAAAGAATTATCTATCATTTGTTTGATTTTGTTAAAAACCAAAATTAATATTTTTCTCTTCTCCATTAACTTGAAGCTTCTAGAATTTTAAGATCATATTTGAAAGAAAATTATAAACAATGTTTGTTTAGAACTTATAGTTAGTTTAAATTCATTTTTTTATTTTATTGTTCTAGATTTTGTTTTATTCACAATTTTTAGGTTATTAATTTAGCTTTCTTTTTGTTTCACATGTTTCTGTTATCAGTTATTTGGTATGTATTTGATCATGGCTTGATTTTATTATCCAAATGTGTTCAATATGATTGATCCAAAAATAATATTGGATTGCTACAAATAATTTTATGAGCAACAACAGATAAAATTTGGAAAGGCATCAAGATCAGACAGACGATTTTGCAGGACTGATTGTAGCCAAACAGTGAAGAATTGGAAGAAATGGTTGAAAACCCATTTCCCAAATGGATCCATTTACCTTCTACTTTGAAATTTTCCCAAACAAATGTACGATTTGAGAAATATTTGTGTCTCTTTACGAGGAAAATTTCAGGTGACAGAAATTAATAGTGACGCCCAGACTCTTCATTCATTGTATAAATATATGAAAAACTTCAGAGCCAATGGATCCAAGAATTGGAGAGGAGGATTTTTATCCTTTCTCTTTTTTATATTATTTATTTTGTAAACTTTTCTTCTTTTCAAATGGAGTAACGGATGGTTGGAATCTTTGGGAGAATGGACGATTATTTTCAAAGAAGAATATGGAATTCGAGGTTGCTTAATGGCTTTTGTTCTATGAGTAAAATGGTTTTATTTTCATTAGAATATCTTCATATTCTTTGGATAATTGATTATGCATTGATTTAAATAGCTTTAGTCTTTTTTATCAAAACATGGTTAATTGTTATCATTTATATATTAATTGTTTTTAATCTTTAAGAATCTATTATCCCAAAAGTTCTTCCAGAACTACAGTATGGGCATGTCGTTTTGAGAAAGAATATGGGAAAGCAATTCATATTTGTCTTTATACTTGTGTGATTCTTATTTCATTTCGTTCTTTCATTACTGTTGTATTATGAGAATGTTATTATAGTTGATTTTAGCTTTATATTGTCATCATATGGTGTTTTCATACTGTTAAATGTTATATGTTGTCCATAATTTCTTATTCCATTTTTTATGTGTGATTGTTCTAACATTTGATTTTTTTGAATTTATCCTTAATGTTAAATGTTGGATAATATCAATATTCAGATGTGAGTTTTCTCTCATTCTTAAATATTGATCATCCTAAGATTACATGATTTTCAATTAGATGTCTTTATGTTGTTATTAATTTACTCCAATATCAAATACTTCTTTGAATGTATTTTGGAAGTGCTAGTATTGTGTTGTTATAGGTTTCCCTTAACAACAGTACATGCAGGAGCTCATACAACACAAAAAGATAAAATCAGTTGATTGATCAGTTAGAGGTTAGTAGATGCATTCTTTTATTTTATTTAGAGTTATTTATGAATGAAATGATGATTCCATTAATTAGCTTTGATTGTTTTTGTGTCACTGTTTCAATCGTATTTATTTAGTATTTATTTGTTTAATATCTTTTAAAAAAAACTAAAAAAGAAGTGTTGTTTGTATTTGATTCAGAAACTTTATCAAACAATCATTTTCGCAAGACTTCATGAAAACCTTGTAACATGTATATAGATTGTTTATAGTCACATTTCTTTTTAATAAACATTAGTCAGTAATATATTTTTTATTAGAATCATGGATTTTAGATTAGTTTCATTTCCTTTATTATTTTTAGGACCCTAGTTGGCTAATGGAGCCATTAAACCTGTCAGAATAGGTTACACCAAATGGCTTGGATTATTTAAACAACCCCGGACTCGATCTATTCTTCGAGTTGACAACATGTCAAATTTKTCCGTCAACAAATGGTGTTAGAAGGAGGGTCGAGGTAAATTTAATGATTAAATGTTTTACCCCTCAACCTGTCATAATTCCATATTTATAAACTTTTCTTTTGTGTCATCTTAAAATTCACTAGAAGGCAAACCAGACTGACAAGCTAGCCTTGCAGGAGTATTTGTTTTGAATGTATTTAATTCTCCATGGCTCCCMAAATCACTATGTTGGAACATGCTTTCCACTTCTCATAAMTTGATATTCCCAATGAGATAGTCTCTCTCTTTTCCAAACTCACTTTTGATGGTGGGAGGGATGTATCTACAAAAGACCATATTAACAAGTTTTTGTGTAAATGCGTCAAGCATGATATTTCTGATATAAAGGTTTTATGCAGATTGTTCGCTTTTACTTTTAGGGGTCGGATAAAAAATTGGTTTGAGTCTTTTCCTGCATATCACATTATTGATTGGTTTCAATTTGTAGATGAAKTTTTAAATGCTTTTGGAAAATATAATTAAAATCAATTATGTGAAGAATTTCATACTTTACTAATCAATGGAAATTCATCTCCAGAAGGCTTTTCAACAAGAATCCATCATGTTCTCTATAAATTTAATCTTGATGACATGTCATTTGTACTAAATATCTTCTATGATGCTTGTGTCCCTTTCATCCAGTCACATTCAATCATGAATGATGAATCGGTTGTAAATCCTATCACTCAATTACAAGAATAATTTTGTTCGTAGGATGAGAGAATTCCATCCAAAAATTTTGAACAAGCAAGGGAGGTAGAATATATTGAAAAGGTTCTTACTGACAATCAAATTGGTTTTTCCTCTGAATCATTGTATACTCAATCCTCGACCATCGTGAAAGAAGATTTGATGTTGGGTCAAGATGAATGTCCATATTCTTCTAACCCTTGCTCTAATCAGTACTTAAATTTAGTTATTAAAGAACACTTGGGTGACAGAAATGATCTTAAGAATTCTAACATTCCAATGAAACTGATGAGAGATATAGAACTGCAATTGGAAGAAGAAACCTTAAACCCCCATCTACAAATCATACCTTATCCACAAGAAAAAATAGATGTTTGTTGTGAAAGTTTTGAATTATCTATCATAAAGAATACAAATTTAGATGATCATATTATGTTGAAGAATTTATCACCAAAATAGAGTGAAATTTTTAAGGAAAGTAAAGAGAAATGTCTTGATAATACCATTGTTAAATATCATAGCTCAATATATTATTTTCATGTGATCATTTCTGATTCCTTTTACTCTTTATATTCTGATCTCTTCTTAGATTCTAGTGGACATGATACTTTATCCACGGTATCTTACTCTTTTCCGTCACAATCAGATCTTTTTTATAGGCCAAGATTTGGTGAAATTAATTCCAAACATAACATTTATCAAGTTGGATTTGATGCTCTTTCACTTTCATTACTCGAATGGAAAATGGCAATTTGCAAAATGATCTTACATGATTTATTTTTGAAAAATACAATGCACTCATCCTTATAGAGATCAAATATTCTACATTGCATATTCGTTCTTTGATTAGTTCGAATTTTAATGTTTATGCTTCACATTTTGAAACGATTAATCTCATCAAAGGAATCGTTCAAACCAATAATCTAATTGATGTCATGAATCCTCTTATGATGTGTTCCCCATTGATCTATCCATTTCATCAAAGTCATAGTTTTCATCCTAATTTTTATGACAGGATCTTAGAATGGATTGAAGATTCGTATCTAAAAATTCTTCATAATAAAGATAAAGTTTTTCTTGTTTTGTTTCTACATAAATATCTAGGAAGTAAGCATTACATGATTTTTTTAGATCTTCCATGTGAATAAATTGATGAACACTTGGAGAATTGTTAGGAGGATGGGGCACTTCGGCCTTGGTTGATGGTTATGTCAGTTCCCCATTATATTGACAAGTTTTTCAAACTTACTTACACTCTTCCATGTCATTATGACCCATATCATGACCAGATTGCATAATGGTTGGAGGATTTATACATCAAGAAGTTTCAAAAGAATGGTAAGGTCGTGCTTGTTTTGTTTTTAAAAGAATATATAGGAGATAAACATGACATATTTTTTTACATCTGCCAATACTACATTCTTTTATTCTGATTTTCGACTTTCTATGCCTTGCAGGATTGAACTTGCTCTTGTGGCTGCACTGGAAATACGATTTTACTTAGTGTTTTTATCTATTTAGTAGTTTAGATTAGGTTTCCTTTATTTCTTTCTCAATATTTCTTTGTGTAATAATTTAGTTATGAACACAAGTGGGTACACCAAGAGAACCATAATATGAATGTTGTCATGGAAGTCCACTATAAATATTTTTCTTTCTGCTTTTCGCTGAATATTTCTTTTCAAAAACGTAGTATCATCATGAAAATTTTAAATGGAAAGTAAAGAGATAAGTAAATTTGAACTATTGATCCAACCCTGACCCAAGGTGCCACGAGTAGGATTGCACTCATCTTAATAAGGATTTTTCTATTTTATTTTATTATCTTTTATTTTTAATAATAATGCTTGGTCAAAGTAGCATCTCATGCATCACTATCTTAAAAAAAGAACTTGCTCGCACTTGATATCTTATATGATTTAGTTCTTCCTTTATTTTACAGTGAGATGCTACTGCATCCAAAAGCTCAAGTTTATCTTTGGCCAAAATCGTTTCCTGACAAGTTTTCTTTTATTGCATTTATTTTTTGTACTTCTTAGTTTGAATCCCATTAATAAAATTTGATTTGGTTTGTTGTGTGTTTTTTTCTTTCTTTGATTTCTTTGAATGAATTTTTTTCTTATCTGTCTTTTTGAATCAATATATTTCTGATTAAAGATCTATTGTCGAAAGAAGCATTTGTTTAAGACTTTTTTTTCTAAGCAAATTGAAATAGTTCAAAGAGGTCCTGATATTAAGATATAACTAAGACAATTAATTTTCAAGTCAATTGTCACTTTCATTTTGTCCTCAAATTGTCTTTGCTAGAGTATTACACGAGAGATGTGTTTTAAATCTTTGAGAATTATGATGATCTTTAAACTTTTTACGCTGTCCATATTCTTAAGGAAGCACTTTTAAGTGCTTCCCCATTCTTTAGATGATTTCTTAAAGGAAATCTAAAGTCTCTAAACCATGATAAAAATTCGAATTTTGAAAGCAAATAAATAACTTGATCAACTATTCACATGTATTGCAATTAACCTCCAATATCACCCCGCTTTCTTTGTCATCAAGAAATCTATAATTGTATGATTATTTAAAAGTGGCATAAGATGGTTGGAAGAACTTAAGTGTGAGAAGTGTGTGTAAACTCATCGGGGTATTGATCAACAAGCTCACTGGCAGCAGGTAAATGCACACATGATACCAAGACAACTTTGTTAGGGTACTGAATAGGCCTGCTGGCAGCGAAGCAATGTCGAGTCGAGAGGTATCAGGTATATGTTTTTAAATTAACTTTTATGGAAGTATACATCATGTGGATACAACTATTGGATGGGATTAAATCATTTGAGTGGGTTAAATGACATCCCTGTCGAGGCTATGGACACCTTTTGGCAGCAGTGGCTCTATCAACCATGTTGAATTTATTTTATAAACATCGTGACTATTTGATTAAGACATTATTTCAACTTATAATCCCCTGCAAATAAAATTCTATTGTCTGGTTATAACATTGAACTTATGCTAATACTATATGGTATGAGAGTGAATTTATTTCAGGGAGCTTAAATCATTTTTCAAGTCTTATCATTTTCTTTCTGAGATGAAATCTTACTAGATCAAAGATAAATGCTTCACCCTATAAGTCGCCATTTTTTGGGCCCCAACAACTCCCCCTATTTTTTTACAAAATTTAAAGGGCCCCCATTAGGATCTTGATAATTATGATGAGTTACATAATCAACATTTTCAAATAGTTACATACCTTGGCTTGGTTTGAGACAAACTTAAGACATTCACTATAGTATGAAACATTAATTACAAGAATATATGTTAAAATTTAGAAACGAGCATAAAAATCTCAATTTAAACAAAAACGTTAATTTTTATCAACTCTTTACTTTCGTTTAAATTATGATTATGTGTTCTTTATTTTGCTCATTAGCAAGTTTGACTATTTTGAATAATGCGTTCAATACTTCATCAAATAATTTCTTGGTTGGTTTCTCATTTTCATAAAATCATCTGGTGATATTAATTAATTAAATTCTTTTTTCATTTTGCATCTCATAATAATAATAATAAGAATAAGAATAAGAATTATCTATCATTTGTTTGATTTTGTAAAAAAACAAAATAAATATTTTTCTCTTCTCCATTAACTTGAAGCTTCTAGAATTTAAAGATCATATTTGAAAGAAAATTATTAACAATGTTTGTTTAGAACTTATAGCTAGTTTAAATTCATTTTTTATTTTATTGTTCTAGATTTTGTTTTATTCACAATTTTTAGGTTATTAATTTAGGTTTCTTTTTGTTTCACAGGTTTCTATTATCAGTTATTTGGTATGGATCTGATCATGGCTTGATTTTATTATCCAAATACGTTCAAGATGATTGATCCAAAAATAATATAGGATTGCTACAAATAATTTTATGAGCAACAACAGATAAAATTTGGAAAGGCGTCAAAACCAGAAAGACGATTTTGCAGGATTCATTGCAGCCAAACCATGAAGAATTTGAAGAAACGGTTCAAAAATCATTTCCCAAATGGACCAATTTACCTTCTGTGTAGAAATTTTCCCAAACAAATGCACGATTTGAGAGATATTTGTGTCTGTTTACGAGGTAAATTTCAGGTGACGGAAATTAATAGTGATGCCCACACTGTTCATTCATTGTATAAATATATGAGAAAGATCAGAGCCAAAGGATCCAAGAATTGGAGAGGAGGATTTTTATCCTTTCTCTTTTGTATATTATTTATTTTTTTAAGTTTTCTTCTTTTCAAATGGAGAAATGGATGGTTGGAATCTTTGGGAGAATGAACAAGTATTTTCAAAGAAGAATATGAAATTCCAGGTTGCTTAATGGCTTTTGTCCTATGAGTAAAATGGTTTTATTTTCATTATAATATCTTCATATTCTTTGAATAATTGATTATGCATTGATTTAAATAGATTTAGTCTTTTTTATCAATACATGGTTAATTGCTATCATTTATATATTAATTTTTTCAATCTTTAAGAATCTATTATCCCAAAAGTTCTTCCAGGACTATAGTATGGGCATGTGATTTTGAGAAAGAATATCGAAAAGCAATTCAACTTTGCCTTTAGACCTGTGTAATTTTTATTCCATTTATTTCATTCATTACTGTTGTATTATGAGAATGTTATTATGGTTGATTTTAGCTTTAGCTTGTCATCATATGGTGTTTTCATACTGTTAAATGTTATATGTTGTACATAATTTCTTATTCCATTTTTTATGTATGATTGATCTAACATTTGATTATTTTTTAATTTATCCTTAATGTTAAATGTTGGATAATATCAATATTTAGATGTGAGTTTTCTCTCATTCTTAAATATTGATCATCCTAAGATCACATGATTTTTAATTAGATGTCTTTCTGTTGTTATTAATTTACTCCAATATCAAATACTTCTTTGAATGTATTCTGGAAGTGTTAGTATTATTTTTTTATAGGTTTCCCTTAACAACAGTATAGGCAGGAGATCATACAACACAGGAAGATAAAATCAGTTGATTGATCAGTTAGAGGTTAGTAGATGCATTCTTTTCTTTTATTTAGAGTTGTTTATGAATGAAATGATGATTACATTAATTATCTTTGACTTTTTTTGTATCACTGTTTCCATCGTATTTATTTATTATTTATTTGTTTAATATCTTTATTTGTTTAATATCTTTATAAAAAAAAAAGGTATTGTTCATATTTGATTCAGAAATTTTATCAAACAATCATTTTCGCAAGATTTCATGCAAACCTTGTAACCTATATATAGATTGTTTATAGTCACATTTAATTTTAATAAAAATTAGTCAATTATATATAGTTTGTTAGAATCATAGATTTTAGATTAATTTCATTTCCTTTATTATTTTTAGGACCCTAGTTGGCTAACAGAGCCATTAAACCCGTCAGAATAGGTTACACCAAACGACTTGGGTTATTTAAACAACCCCGGACCATATCTATTCTTCCAGTTGACGACATGCCAAATTTGTTCGTCAAAAAAACACCAATAGCTCTATCTAGTGCTCGTCTTTTACCTATTGTTGAAAATCCTAAAAAAATAAATCTTGGATATTTCCCTGTAGAGAATTTTGTTTTTTCCCCCTTGTTGAAAGAACAAAGATTTGGAAATTTTGAAGTGCTTGCCTCACCTAATGTTGTAATTTGGTTTAGACTTGAGATTCTAGAGGATTTTTCTACCATGGGTTCTCCTTCTCCTCCCTCTTTTAAATTTTTGTGACCAAAGACGAAGGAACCTCAGATCCCTTGGAAATTTCACCATCCTCTTCCAAGACTCAGCTTCTATTTGTTAAGATTGGAACTTCCCCATCATATACTATTCATTATCATAAGCTACCCATCATTTATACTATAGTTTTATGACGCAGGAGCATTGCTCCAAGCCAGCTACACGTCAGCCAGCCAGCCCACTCAGCGTACATTCAATGGAGAGGAGATGCGCAACCCTCTCGCTTTCAAATTTTGAATTTGAATTAATGTATTAAATGTTTTTAAGGCTGGTAGAGCCAAGTCGTGCCTTTGAGTAGGCTTTAGGAGAAGTTTCCTTAAATAGGTTGTAAGGATGAGATCTAGATTTGATCCGGACTAGACAACCATTCATTGTAAATTAAATGTAATTTATGAGAGTAGGTAGCTTGGAGGAAAGATCTCGAGGAACCCCTTTTGTAAAAAGATCTTTATATCTAGATAGGGTTATTTTTGCATGATTAGAGAAGGCAGATAGGTGAGAGAAGAGATAGTCAAGACTCTGTTGCAGTATGAGCTCAAACACATTGTAATCAGGCATTTCATATTAATACAAAGAGCAGTTTTTCCTGCATGTTATTCTGTATGTGTGAATGAATGTCTTTATGTGTGATGATGATATGTTGTAGATGTATGTTAGGTTCCATCTGCAGGGATAGATATATTTTTCTATCTGTGAGTTATTTGATTTCAGGTCTGGTTCTTTGTGGCTTCATGCAAGAGGTTACATGACAAAACACTATAGGTTATATAAGCCAACGCATAGAATGCACTTATGAATTTTATGGAATTTTAAACGAAGACGTTCCAAGAGGGTGCACCAGAGGAAATCATTGACTCAGGGAGAAGCCTCAAGGTTGCTGAACACCTTAAAGGAAGAACTGTGCAGAGGAAGGCACAAAGAAAATAAAATTTATGAGAATTCTATGGAAGCTCTACTAGGAGGGCATCGAGCGAATGCACTGGATGCATTGGGAGAGAACTCTATTTTGAGTTCAATGAAAGGATAGAACTGTTGAAAATTTTGTAGAGATCTACCAGGAGGGCATCGAGCGAGCACAAGTGTGCACAAGAGGAAGTATTTTTTGAGTTCAGAGAGGAAGGAGAAGTGTCACAGGAAGACCTTCATAGGGTTACTGAACACCCTGTAGGCTCAGCAAGGCATGCTTGAGCAGGAATTTACCTGAGGGCACTTATATCCCTTCAAGGAGAGAAAGGAACAGAGATCATTGAGGTCCAAGAAGTTGAAGCTCAAAGAGGACAAAGACCTATGAAAGGAGTGCACAAGGCCAACAGTTGAATGAAGTGTTGATAGATAGTCTTCTGAAGGCTTGTTAAGCATAAGGAGTGTGCACAGAGCGAACTTGTCTCAAGTTCAAAATCTCAGGAGGAACAATGCCTTAGCACACAAAGAAATAGACAAGAGGAGTGTAGAAGTCGAGGAACCCTTTGAGGTTTCACAGTCGACAAAGCTCAGGATGGATAACGCAATTGTGCACAAGGATTCTGCAAGGAGTGTAGAGGTCAAGAGAAACCCTTTGAGGTTTCAGAGTGGATAAAGCTTAGGAGGGACAACATTCTTAGAATACTGGAGGGAGTTGAGGATACAGGCTTCACATAGGAAGCAAAGGTCGAGACCTTTGATACTTCATAAATCTTGCAAGGAGAAGGGAGAAGCAGAAGCTTAGGAGGGAGCTACAGCTACCGTTGGATCAATGTTGGGAAGAAATATTTGGACCGTTGAAGTCTACGTCTAGGCGCAGGAAGGAAAGCACACAAGGATGAGAACAAATCTAGGTCGTCAGATCTAGCACAGATAGCCGATAGTCGTTGGATCTGGGAGAACGTGCACGAGGTTTAGCCCTTGTATAAGTAGAGGAGAGGACCCGTCAAAGTCCTGAAAGAGTCAAGATTGTCCATCATTGAAGAGGACGTGTGGCAGAGATCCAATCCCATTGGGGTTTCTGATACCAGGATTTCAAGAGTGAATAGTCTACCAAAATCATGAAAGGAGAATTCATGAAAGGACCAGGAATGTCCATCAAGGAGGATACGTGGCAAGCGATCGAGGTTTCAGGGAAATCCTCGAAAGGCCATTTCAGTATTTCGACTACCAGGAATGCAAAGGGTAATATTTCGGGACTCTTGACCAATGAAATCCTAAAAGTATTTGAGTCGTCGGATCAAGGGGAGCTCATAGCCGTTAATCTACCTCTGGAGAAGAATTTTGGTATTTCAGGTTTCGGTATTTCGACATTTTGGTACCCGGGAGTTCGAAGGGTCAAGAATCGTTGCATCCTTGCATCACGATTCTCCGAAACACAAAAACCCAAAAGAATTTCAAAGGAATAGCACCAGGACACGTGACAAGGTCACGTGGACAAGACTCAAGTGGGGATCTTGTGACTCGCCAGCCATTTCGGGGTTTGGCATTTCGGCAGTTCAGGGTTCAACTTTTCAGAAATTCGGAGGACAAGAAGCCAGGGCACTTTGCATTGAAACCCTCGAAATCACGAAACGCTACATGCCGTGGAGAAGGAACTTCAAAGATTTTAGAGTTTCAAGGTTCAGCATTTTAGTTGTTCCAAGGGCAATGAGTTGGGGTGCTTTGCATCATAAACCCCGAAGTCACAAAATGTGATGTGTGATCATGGAGGAAGCGGTCACAGATTTTGGCATTTCGAGATTCAGCATTTCGTGATTCAGCATTTCGGGATTCAACATTTCAGGATTCAGCATTTCGGCCATCCCGAGGACAAGGAGTCGGGGCAAATTCACTTCAGAAGTCCCGAAGTCACGAAACACAATACACCTTCGAAGTAGGGCTGTGGTCACGGAGGAAGTGGTCACATGGACCGAGATGTGGGCCAGGGCTAATCCTCGTTGAAGCCATTTTAGAATTTTGACATTTCAGAGTTCGGAGGATTGAAGAGTCAAGGAAACTTGACACCAAGATTCTCGAATTCGCGAAATCTGAAATCCCTTTTCCGAAAGGGTCATGGTCATATCTAGTGTCCATGTGCAGGGGAAGACTCACACCTGGTGCATTGCTTGTGCCGATGAGGTTTCTGGGAAAGGACCTGTGGATCGGACTCGTGGGGTCTCAAGGAAGGCCCAAAAGAACTATTTCAGTT